>JACGWL010000855.1:0-45622 GCA_034509725.1 Sesamum angolense
ATGTATATATTTAAATATAATTATGCCAATAGGATGTCCAGTGTACATATTAGCCACGTCATTGCTGGACAAATAAAGCTTACATGCCACATCATCAATTTTCGACAAAATTGGACAAATCAGCCACTGAAGTACCTATTTGAAGCATTTTTCAAAGTTAGTTTAAAAAATGTGATAATTATCATAAATTAGTGGACGAAAATTGAAGAGAACAAGTTAATGGACTAAAAAAAAATTCTAAACAAAAATTGATCATTTTATTCATTTTAAAACAAGGTTGTTATATACGTGAACGATCATGTGCATCCGGGGAAATACAAAGATTCAACCCGACTCAACTTCTTGTTCCGCCAAACAGCAGGGAAAAAGAGCTGTTGAAATTTACTACAAAACTAGAACAGAAAAGAATTAAACTATCCAACACATGTACCTGGAACAACGCATAGTTGGTTTTCACAAGGTCCATGTTTTGAGAAGTGATGTTTTTGAAATGGCAGCAAGTAGCATAGAAAAGGGCATCCAAGGGCTTTTACCTAGTACCTGTCATACCTAAAAAGTAGGACCCCTTCTTTAGGCCCTATTCTTGGGATATGACCTAAACAAAATCATAACAACAATATATTCACCAAACAATGACCTAATAGCTGAATCAATTACAAGCCCTAATCGTTTTGACCTCTTTCTAAACCACCTTGATCTCTTTTCTAGGTCAATTAAATCCTGAGTTGTTTACTTTATCCCTGTATTCGGATGAAAAAATTTAAAATACGTAAGCCAAATCTTAGTGAGGACATGAGTGGTGCACGTGGAAGAAAGTAGACAATAATAAGAACTCAATAAAAATACTCAAAATATGACGTATTGACTGGCAATAATAACAATGGAGCCTATGAAAACCATATCAGCAAGGACTGAATCTCATGGTCACCACCTTGTGTCTCCTGAAAACCATTTACTACCTTATTCGCAGGGAGAGGACCTGCGATGCATAGAATTGGTCATGCCTAGGTACATCGCAGCTCCAACACACAGACAACCTCTCCTGCCAGTGGAAGGACACCCAAATGGAACTAAACGACGAAGCCTCAACTAGTAGCCTAATGTTACCCCAACGTGCCCCAAAACCGCCCAGCCCCGGGCCCATTGACCACTTAGCAAGAACTATATGGTCAAATCCACAAAATCAGCCGAACAATCATACAGAAAATAGACAATTTAAAGACCACATGCACATTCAACTACGACAAACTGAACAATACCAAGATAATGAGACTTCTTGGATACTCATTTGGACTCTAGAGGTGGCTCCCAACGAAATTGATAACGAATATCATAATACCACATGACAAAAATAATAATGACGTTGTAGCACTTAATCCATAGAGTTCCGAAGGCCCATTCAAATCAAAATAGATAGCCAAATATCATATTTTTTCGTTTATCAATGGACAATTTCAAAAAATATTTTACTCAAAATCGTTGCAAGAAAATCACTTCTGATAACATATATATATATATATATATATATATATATATATAGCCATGCACCATAACATATAATATCCTCTAATTTTACAAAAAAATAATATAATTTTAATTAGCACTTAGGGTAAGGTCCATGTGCTTGAATCTTGTCTACGACTAAATTCCTTCTGAGGGTTTATCTATCCGGCACATAATTAAATAATTATAAAATAAAAAGGGCATCAAGATAAAATAAATGAAATAATGGTAAAATTAACTAATATTATCAATAACCATTCTAAATTACTAAACTTCATTCTCCCCTGGGTTTGGTGTAATTATATATAACCTCTATGATTTGAAAAATTACGTTTAGCACCTCTGAGGTCTGCTTTCATCTAACAAATATGTCTCTCCATTAGTCAAAATTCACTGAATTGCTAATATTAACAAAAAAATGTGAAGGAAAATTGATATTTACTCTTAATTGACTTACTACTGATTACAGTAGGTCAAATAATTTTTTTCTGACTAAACTACACTTAAACGGTGAAGAATACCTCCTCAAATGCATTAAAGCATGAACACGCATGAGGGTAATTCGATCATAAAAAGATTTATTTAACATACAATAAATCAATAATAAGTCATTGGGGTAAATATAGATTTTTTTTTGTTAATATAAGCAAGTTCGGTGAATTTTGACTAACAAAAGACTTATTTTTTAGATAGAAGCAAACCTCATGAGTGCTAAATATAATTTTAAAGGATTTATGTGTAATTACAAACCTCAGGAAAAAGAAGTAATTATCCCTTATATATATGTGTGTAGGTTTCATGACTAATTAGAAATCATAACACGTGTGACTTTTGCCCTCACACCACCGCATCAGTCTCTCAACTTTTCTATTTTTTTTTTTTTTTTTCCTTTTTTTATATATTAGTTTTTGATAACTTTTATTAGGTTTACAAATTGGCCCTCCATTTCTAAACTTATATAATTTAACCCTAATGACTTTATAAAACTTCAATTTAGTCTCTTAAAATTATAATATATTAAATCATATCCAATAATTTATTTTGTAGTCATTTGAGACTTTCTAGTTTTTTTACAAATTAAGTAATCAAGTTGTATATAATTTCTCCTTCATCTCAAATAAACTTTCATAAATAAATGAAAAAAAAAGAAAATAGGTGAAAAGTATTAAACTTCATTGGATCATAACTTAAATTAAAAATGATGCATAATATTTAACATAATAGATACGGGACATGCCTATCACAATAACTTTACTAAGTATAGAGACCAAGTCTTATGAGAAAATGGAATTGAAATATCATTTAGCTCATAATTCAAAATCATGGAACATTACTTCTGATCAAGTTATCAAAGTACCAATAGCCATTGTGCCAGGACACTTTGGGAAGAATTAAAAGAGAAGCAAGTGATTTGTACATGTAGTCACTAAAATCATAATAAGGTAAGGGGTTCATGCCACCAAAGGATATGACTCACAAATCAACACTTAGAGGATGTTTGGCTAAACTTTTTTAAAATATCTTATAAGCTCTTACATTTTATAAGATGTTTCAGGAGCTTATAAGATGTTGGATCTTATTTTAAAAATAAGGTCCTAAAATATTTGGGTAAATAAGATGTTAGGGTGTTTGGTATAATAAGGTATGTAATTGGTAAAATGACTAAAATGACATGAGTACCATTATAATCAAATAATATTTTATTTCTTGATATATTTTGTTTTAAATATTTTTATAAATAGTACACATGAGTTTAATTTAAAATAAAAATTTAATACATAATCCTTTTACAATAACAAAAAAAATGATGAATTATTACCTAATCTTTTGAATAAAATAATATATATATATATATATTAATGCTATTCGAAGATCAATATAATATATAATTGGTATTTGTTAATGCAATGATTACTTCTAGTCGTATAATTTATAATTTCTTGAATTTATATATTTTAATAATATAAATGTCAATATCATTTTATTTTTATTTAACTATAATAATTTATTATTAAATAATAGAGTATTTTTTTCTTTTTTGAATATTAGAAAAATTAAATAGCAAAAAAAAACTTAAATCCTAGAGAGAGAGAGAGAGAGAGAGAGATGGGTGTGTGAGAGAGAGTTTGTAAGTGTACGAATGGGTATATTTTAGTCATTTGACATATTAATTTTATATAGCTTATAAGATCTTATAAAAAAGTTTAGAAAATTATTAACTTTTTCTTAAAGAGCTTATCAGATCCAAAACATCTTATTTTAAGATCTTATAAGCTCTTTAAAAAAAAAAAAAATTAGTCAAACACTTTTTTTGAGATTATAAATTCTCAAACGTCTGAGCCAAACACCTTCTTAGTCAAAGCAAAAACTTGACATATTTGGTAATAGTTGTCTTCTAGGCAGAGGAATTTCCTCATATACACATTGAAGAGTGCAACTCTTAATAAATACTTTAAAGGGTTGCTCCTACACAATGGGCTTAAGTATGAATAGTTATAGCAATATTGTTCCATTTAAAGAGAATACCAGAGAACCATGAACTATCTTTGAGCAACAGTCGAGATTCTAACCTCTTATCAAATGGAAAGAAAAATGAGTACTACCACATCAAAAGCAAATTCATAAGACTAGTAACACCATTTTTTCCCCTTTCCCATGAGACAGCTATGGATAAATATTATATTTAGTCCCTCAAATTTTTGTTTAGAATCACTTTAGTCCCTCAACTTTATTTTTTAACTTTATCATCCTTAAAGTTTAATTTTTATTTCAAATTGGTCTCTCAAACCATTTTCCGACAAAAAATGGCCAGAAAATATTTTTTTCTCGAGAACAAACTGGTCAATTTAAATTTTTTTCTCATTTAAGTTTGTAAAATTAGGAATTATAATCACTTAATAAAGTTTTTCATGTTCTTCACTCAACGCGCTAAATTATTGAACGTTGTGACATAGCTTTGACGTTTTCTTATTTGTTGGCACTAGCATGAACCCCGTGCTATCACAAAAATTTATAAATGCAATAATATTTTTATAAATTCTAAATTACATGATGGTATATATGCCCTATTTTAATGACAATCTTAGTATATATAATATAGCAAACTTATTTATATTAAATTGTTTTGCATCTTTAATGTTTGTTTTGATGATTATGTTTTGTTGGTAAAAATTATCTTAATTGCGGTCAAATAATTTTTGTATAAATAAGTTTGCAATATTATACATAGCGAGACTGTGATTAAAATACGACATATATATTATTATCACTAAAAAAAATCATTTTATTGGAACGGCATTTTTGTTAATTTATAATATGTTTTTTATTGTAACGATTTTTGGAACGGCCTAGCCAACCGCGGCTAAAGCAGGCGTTACAAATTATTTATAACGGCAAGTTGGAAAGCCGTTACAACTTGTAACGGCTTTTGTAACGGCTAGGCTAGTTAAGATGGCCGTTACAAATGCTGTCAAATTTTAAAAATAATTTTGGAACTGCCTTTGTGACGACTTAATTAAATTGAATTTATAATTGCCTTTGTAACAATATTTGTAATGACCTGTCAAATTTGTCCAATGTATGTGTTACAAAAGTCGTTACAAATGCAGTTACAAAAATTAACATTAATATGATATATTTTAATATTTATGTTATTTAGTTTTAATATTTATTTTATTTAATTTAATGTTTTTAATATATTTTAATATTTATTTTTGTAAAATTAAATAAATAATTTTTTTATTAAATTTTACAATATCATTTTAAAAACACATAATATAACAAAAAAAATAATAAATCCATTATAAAAATACAAATATTATTTAAAATTGCATTTTTTACAAAATTAAAAAAATTATTATCTAAATCGTGGTCCTCTACGGCCGCATGTTCGTCGTCGTCGTCGCCATCGGGTGCCGGGGATCAGCTGGAGGCTGAGGGCACTAGACGATCAGGCCAATTTAGATTGACTGGGCATTCGAGTTGTGTCTCCTGTTCAAAAATTATTTTAAAAAATGATTAAAAATCACAAAAATAAAATTTAATTATTAATATTTTTATAAAATTCCTATTTTCCTAAAATTACATTTAGTTCCTATAATTTCCTAGAAAATGCAATTAGGTGCATAATTTTCCTAAAAAATTGCATTATAGTCCATAATTTTCTAATATTTTTATAAATTACTATTTTCCTAAATTAAATTAAGGTCCTAATTTTCTAAAAAATGCATTTAGGTGTAAAGTTTTCCTAAAAAATTGCATTGTAGTCCTCTAATTTTCTAAAAATTGCATGAAGGTGCATAATTTCCCTGAATATTGTGAAAAATTTCTGAATTTTTTTAAAATTACAAAAATTTAATTAAAACATACAACATATACACATACATAATATTTATACAATATTATACAATTAATTTAATAATACAACATACAATATATATACAACAAAAATTTATACATCATTTTGGGATTTTTTTTAAATTACAACTTTTAAAAAAATTCTGTAACTTTAAAAGATTCCATATATTTTTTTAAAATTCAAAAATAATTCGAAAATTATTAAAAATTTGGATTTCTTTATAAAATTACACATTTACAAAAAATTCAGTGATTTTAAAAAATTTCCAAATTTTTAATAGTTTCAAAAATTCAAAAAAAAATGAAATTTTAAAAAAGTTTTGAAATTCTTTTAAAATTGTAGAATTTTAAAAAAATCAGTTATTTAAAAAAATGGAAATTTATTTTTAAATTTTCAGAAATTCAAAAAAAAATCAGAAATGCTTCAAAAATTTTTGAAATTTTGATAAAATTACAGAAATTTTACAAATTATCATATTTTTTTAATAATGCAGAAATTGTACACTAATTTTATTAATAATTAAACATCATCCAACAAATATTATTCACAATAACTTAATCAATAAAATTATACACAAAAATAGTTTATATTCACAATAATTATTCACAACAAAATTAATCAACAAAATAATTTTACAAATATTCAACACTATCCAAGAAGAGGAGAAAGAGAAAAGAGAGAAAAAGAAGAAGGAGGGGAGAAAGAAAAAATCTACAAGTATTGTAATAATTTTTGGAACGGCTCATGGAGTTACGAAATATGAAAGATCGTTACAAAGGCCGTTACAATTGATTTCGTATAATGTACCCGTTACGAAATTCGTTACAATATATGAAGCGAAGTTGTAGCCTTATTGAGTATATGGATTTTGAAATATCGTTCCTGGAACGTAATAGTAATCATTCAACTTGGTATATTTTTAAATCAGGCCATGTGATTTAAAATCATATCGTCTGATATGATTTAATGGACACATACTTGTATATATTTAAATTTGGTATGGATCAGATCCCCGGATGTAAAGATATCGTATTTTTCAATTTGAAATTTTTAAAAGGCTCATTTTTTGTAACTTTTGCAATGACCCAAGTAATTTACCTTTATAACAACCTTTGTAACAGTATTTGTAATGGTCATTCGAATTTAATATTCCCACTATTTTTTTGGCATTGATTTCAAAAATATTATTTAGTAACGACTTTTGTAACGGCCTATTCTAAATAGGCCATTACAAAATATTTTCCGTCATTTATCCTGACTTATTTTGTAACTTCATTCTAACAGTTTTCATGATAATTTGGCTGTTCCAAATTATAAAATTTAAAAAAATTATTTTTTTTGAGCCGCTTTTGTAATAACTAAATATTGTCAAGATTTGGGAACGGCTATTGAAACGGTGTTTGTAACGACTATTGATTTCACTAAAAAAATACGTTACGAAAAAGAAGCCGTTACAAAAACCGCTGCAAATTAGTAACGGCCAATAAATTATAACGGTTTTAGGCACAACACAAAAATTTGTAACGGCCTTAGGCATGGTTATAACCGTTCCAAAAAAAAGAAAGATTTTTTATCACCCCAATGACATCAGCATGTCCGATCCGTTACAAAACCGTTACAAAAGTTGTTACAAAAAAGCCGTTACAACTTGCACATTTTTTGTAGTGTATGTAATTTAGAATTTACAAAATGATTATTGAATTTATAAATTTTTGTGCATAGCACGGGGTTCATGCTAGTGTGTCAACAAATAAGAAAACATCTAAGCTATGTTACAAAAGTTCAATTAATTAACGCATTGAGTGAAGAACATGAAAATTTTATTATATGATATTAATTCCAACATGTGAACACTAAAAAAGATTAATTTGAACTTTTTACAAACTTAAGGGACTAAAATAAGAAAATAAAACTTAAATTGACCATTTGGCCCTCCAAAAAATCTATTTTTCTGTCATTTTTTGCTGAAAAATATTATATTTTCCACCAATCTTTTAATATTCTATTTATATCGAAATTCAACCCTCCGTTCCATTTTCATTTAAATAACTAAGCTTCTCAAGTATATATTTAATTTATCAATTTCTTCATGAGAGTTCATTTTATCAAACCCCTCATAATTTTATAATTATCGTTTTTTATAACATCCCTAAATTAAATTACAACAAAAATCTCCTTCGCTTGTTCTTTTAATAACCCTAATTTTCTTAAATATAATTTTCAATTATTTCTATGAATATTCTATCAATTTCTCGCTACTATAGATTTAACTAAACACCAGTATATATAATTAAACATTTAGTCAATAGGCCCAGTGAAATCGAGTAAATTATTTTAGTAATGAGTAAATCTAATAATCTGGACAATTTAATTATTTTACTATAACATTCTTAATACAAATGAGACATTTAATCGGTCACTAATTTATAAATAATCAAACTCATAACACTTTTTGATTAAATATTAAATTAGGTATAGTAAAAATTATATTTAATAAATTCATTAATCAAATAATATAAATAACAAAATTAATCCTTAAATTATAATATCAATTTCATATTTTTCTGGCTACTTAAGAAAATATGCATAAATATACTAGTAGGATAATTAATTCATTTAATTAACAATAATTTTTACTATACTTTTCCAATTAAATGCCTTGGCTACTGCTAGTCTTAATTATAACTGATTAACTTATTAACTCAAAACTGAAATACAATTCAAAAGTTTGGAAGGCAAAATAAATAATTAAATCATCTCAATCAATATAATTGAAGAAATACACATTCACATATGTGTGTGTATATATATATATATATATAGAGTATTTAAAACTAATTAGGTTAAGGTTTTGACAACTTTAATTAATTGGTAAAATTTAGAATTACCTAACAATTGAAGGAGCCGAGAGTTAATATTATTTCCCAGGAGAAAATGAGCCTCTCATCTTTTTGTGTTATGCCACATATAAGTATATAGGTGTTTTGGCATTTCAAGAAACGAGTTAGTGGCTTGAACATGTAGCATTGTATGAGCTTAAGCTCATCCTTTAGTTTATTTTGTCCATTAACCCCCCCCCCCCCCCCCCTCTTTTTAGTTTTAAACTATTTATTATTATTTTTTATTTTACTACTGACTTTCATATAAATTTTAATAAGGTCCCTCATACTTCAAACTCATATAACTTAGCCTAGAACTTTATAAGGTTTCAAATAAGTACCTTAAGGTTTTAATATGTTCACATTTCAATTTATAATTTATTTATAAATTAATTTTAGAGTTTATTAATACTTATCTGTTGGTCCGGCAATTATGTACAAAAATTTGTGGATGTTACAGTTGGGCTGCCTTTCATTTTTCCTAATGAAATCTAACTAAATTATCTTGTTTATTTTCATCAATTTGTTCTAGTAATCCTCCAATCCCATTTCGGAAGCATCTGTTTCTATTATTTTCTTCCAATTAGGATTAGCAAGTGTTAAGCACGGGAATTATTTAACTTTTTATTTGATCAACTTAACTGCTCTAGTATGTTCATTAGTCCATTCTGGTGGATTTTTTCTAAGTCTATCGTACAATAATGTTGTATCTTGAGGAAGATTCTTACAGTATGAAGCTATATAATATAGATTGCCTAAAAACCTTCGTAATTGAGTCTTTTCAATAATTTTATCAAGAAATATATCCGCAAATTCAATACATCTATTGACAAATATAATTTCCCCTTTTTCAATATTATGTCCGAGGAACCTTATTTTAGTTTGGAAGATACTCATTTTTTGTTTTGATATACTAAACCATTTTGAATAAGTAAATTCTGGAATATTTCTAAATGCTTAAAATGATATTCTACTATTAGAGAAGACTAAAATATCATTGATACAAATAATGATAAAGTTTGAAAATTGATTAAAATATTATTCATTATTTTCTAAGATTCTGAAGGTGAATTTTTCAGGTCGAATGGCATAACATTGCATTCATAATGTCCAAATGGGACTATAGGACTGTGAATGCAGTTTTGTACATATCTGATTCATTTAATTGAATCTGCCAATATCCTGATTTTAAATCAAATTTTTGAAAAAAAATTGTCTTATGTAATCTGTCTAACAGATCTTTTTTATTAGGGATTGGATATCTTATCCATGTTATTATTTTATTAAGAGGTTTATAATTGATAACAAGTCTAGGTCTTTCTCTTTCTTTTTCTGCATACTTATTAACATTAGAAGCAGTGTATGACCAAGGTGATTTTGAGGATTTAATTAATCTTTTTCTCAATTACAGTTCTATTCTCATTCTTGCATAATTCTAAATATACTCAGCATTCATTTGGCAAGGTCTTGCTTTAGTAGGAATATTTGCCTACGAAAATTCTGTTAGAACTTTTAATCCAACCTTGGGCTTATATGTAAAATTAATTATATATTATAGATTGTTGATGTTTAAGACCCAATAAAGTGATCAAATAAGGTTTCAGTAATTTGGGTCTTAATGTATCTAATAGGATGTGGGATTTTAAATGTGTAGAGACTGAAGGCAATTCAGTTTTAGTGATAGGTTGAAACTAAACACCTACTATTATGTATATGTCATGGTCCCCGAATCACACGATACTTCAAACACTTCAAACATATCTCCTCACATCCCATTATTAGAGAGAATTCAAAGAAAAAAGAAACAAAAGGATACTCATTGAAACCATGCTGATTTGGAAGACCATTGACGGGGATTCCTATAGCTATGGATTCATGTACACTTCCGCTTTTATATTTATTGTATTTCTCAATAATTCAGCATGATTGGTTCAAGGGTTGATAGTGATTGTTATTTCACTACGTAGTAGGATTGATTTGAAATCCAACAAGTGGTATCAGAGCTATTCATGATTGAATTATTGAGAAAATTATTTTTCTTTCAGGTTTATTGAATCATGTATTTGAAATTAGTATGTATATATATTTATTGAACTTTAGGATTTATGAGATTATATACATATGCATTTATAAATCTGTATGAATATATGTGCATAATGCATTTAAATAAAATGCATTGCATGCAAAATAAAAGCCTAGCACGCCCCTGTTGGATGATCACAAGCCCAAAACCTATGCGACCCACTGAGCCTGCAGTGGATCTATGGTCAGTCTAAGGGTAGGCCTACATTATTACAAGATATTTAACCCATTAACACATTATGGGTCTTGTAATCTCTCTTTATTTCTTCATCTCCTTTGTGGGCTCCAACCTTCGAGTCTCTTCTCCATGGATCTCCGTGGGCCAACCCATGGCCTCCTCTATGGGCCTCCATCGTCTGGGCTTGCTCTTTACAATTATTAAAAAATAAAAAAAGTAAATCCTCTCCACCTATTCTATTCTCATTACAACTTAAAAAGAAACCCCAATCATCAGTTGGGGGGAGTACATTAATAGGGAGAAAGCAAGCCTTAAACATAATAGGCTAAAAACGAAGAGATAGAGACATAAGAGGCACGCAGGCCCCAACCCAATTGAAAATAAACCATACACAGGGTCCAATGGGCTTCATGATCATCCATGTTAATCCAATTAACAAAATATTGCACATTTATTCCAAAATAAACATGCACACAAAATATAATGCAAACCATGCACTATAATTAATGACATCCAATATCATAAATTAATTACACATCAAATCTCATAAATTTGTATGTAAAATAATGCAACTTAATAATGGACATAAGTGCAACCCATGCAAAAATCAATTCTTGTTTGAAAACCCATTCAAATTAATTTTAGTAATTTAATCTTGGAAAATACCAAATCTCAACCAAAAATTAAATTCACAAAATTAACTGTTTCAGAAAAATATGCAGAAAAAATAAATAAATCAAAAATTGAAAAATTCTGAAAAACAAAAAAATAGCAACCTGCCTGCGCTCGCGCGCCCCTACCTGCGGCAGCACACAGCGTGCGCAGCCCACAGTCCGCACATAGGCGCGCGTGCAACTACCAGACGGTCGCTGCTCGTTTTGTTTTTTTTCGATTTTCTGAAACTTTTTCCTGCAATTTCTGAAACAACAAGAAATAATCAATTTTCAGAAATTTCAAATTGCAATAAAATTTCTTATGCCCAAAATTAAAAGCAAAAAAACATAAACCCTAGATCTAGATATGCAATTAAAATCTAAAAATCATGCTTCCAAAGCCGATTAAAAACATGTAAACATGCTGAAACACGTAATACACATTAGATTCTAGGCCTATACACCGAACCGGGCTCTGATACCTCTTGAAGGAAGTGGATCGACCCGGGAAGCGCAGCGGAAGCAAAAATCGAAAATCGATAAAACATGCAATAATTAACGAAATTAATACCTGATCAAGGGGTGTATCCTTGATCTTTCCCACGCGTTCGGTGTATTGAAATTAAAACCATAGGCCAAGAAAACCATAAATGATGTTTTACCTTTTTTGTTTTTCTCGTACGGATATAAGCGTTGTCTCATCTCCATTTTTGTTTCCGAATCCGTCCACGACGACACCTCGATCTTGAGATCCTCCCAAGAATGACACACCACCACTAAAGGATGTGGAGATTTCATGCTAGCAAAATCTCCATAGAAGAGATGGAAATCAAAACAATTGCTATGAATTAACGTGTTTTGATCTGTCTTTCGTTTTTCCTTCGATCTCTAAGACCAAATGAAAAAACTGATATGGAGAACATGGGAGAGAGAGAGAGGCACGAATTTGTGAGGTTTTTAGAGGTTAGTATGTGTTGTGTGTTTGGCTAGGGTTTAATGAAGGTATATATATGACCTAGTCATACACATACTAGGAGTCCTAGCCTAGTTAGGCTCCAAAACAACCATCCTAACCCTAGCCACCCCTTAAGCACGAACTTTGCCTAAAAAATCAGCCAAAGAACCTTCCAAATTGTCCTCCTTGACTTAGCCAAGGTCTTGGGCTTGTATTTAATGAACCGGGCTCAGTAGGATCAAGCCCACGTCTTATGGACTTATATTAAATCTAATTTAATCATAAGCCCAACATTAAACTCCTTATCTTTTAATCTAATTAAAAGATCCAAGCCCATGCTCTATCTTTCAATTTATAAATCCAATTTATAAATTGGACCAAGCCCAATAAAATTAATCCAATTAATTTTACTAGCTAACTTGAAATTCTAATTAATCAAATTAATTAAATTTCAACTCATCCATCCAATTGATTGGTCTAAATAAATGATCCAATCATTTATTCTCTCCAAAGATTAATTTAATCCAATTAAATTAATCCGGCTCTTCTAGAATTAATTCCAAATTAATTCTATCCCACTATAGTGGTAGGGTGTGACTCTTTAGATTCACCCTCAGCAAGACTTGGGCATGTGTAACCAACACAATTAATTTAATTTAATTTAATTAATTATTTTCGATTATCCCATAACCGAAAATGGCCCGTTACCATGGTGGCCGTCTAGCAACAGTCCATGACACTAGAGACTAGGTGAATGTTGGCGTCAACATTTAAGCTCCAAATCCATACGAGTACGGTCCTACTGTCAACCGTCTCCTGGTCTTAGTCTAGGGCTTGGAATTGGGTGTCGGTTCCCATCCTTGACTAGGCAACTATGCTTAACACTCAAGATGCGTTTACTCTACTGATCCGATCTAGGAAACATATTCCTGATCGATCAATGGCTTGGGCACAAAGACTTTTAGAGTCTAAACCATCTCAAGGTGCATGGGAGAACTCTCTGTCATAAAATGACAGGGGACAGATCCTCTCTTAGAATCCACCGTCCTCGCTACATATTCCGACTGCACTGGATAAGGCTTATGATGACTATGCCTCACGACACAACCACCGCTTGCCATATCCAAGATACAATCTTCATATGCACGTGACTGCCATGATTCCTCAAGTCAGAGGACTAATTCTCGTACTATCGGAACTAGAAATCCCAATCATACCGACCAAGCCTTAAGAGGCTTCCGTATGATGATTCCCACGAGTCACTTAAGTCAGTTGACTACCTGGCCAACCAACCTACTAAAATTGCATGGACGACCTACGTCTCCTGCTGACGAAACACGGCTGCAGTACTTAGTGCAAGTCTCCATAGGATCCTCGATGCCCAATCTCAAGGTCCTCGACTTGGAACGTTCCAGACCGACCCTTAGGAGTTGGTTTCATAGCTGCTAAACTTATGCGCAATCCAACTCCATGGGTTAACCTTTCGATCCGTGGGCATTTCGTTGTGATATTGAAACCCCGTTCAATATCAGTGGTAAGCTCAACGAAACATATTGCCATCTTGATGAATTCTTACCGTATTCATTAATCTAATAATATTTGATAAAGATTGTCGAATGAAAAACAGCCAATCCAATCGGCTTTTGGTCACCCATTCCAACATGAATAATTTTCAGCGAGTAATTTACCCATTCGGTATAATATTCCTGAAAAATTTCAGGAAGAATAGAGATTGATGGACCAAAACTTATCCACCATTGAAACACCCAATTTGGTATTTCCTGTTGAAACACTAATGGACAAATTTTAAAAAACCAGTGTGTTTTTCCTTATAATTTTTATAGAAAAAAACTTTATTGAATGCTTCAACATAATCCCAATAATTAAATTTTATGGGATTTTTTGATTCTGGGTGGATGTATTCTTTTTCTCCTAATGGGTTAATTCCCTATTCAATAGCAGAAATGAACTTTTTAATTACTGTTTTTGAATAATTAAATTCTTTTTCATTACTAGAGTATGTGTGATTAATCTCAACACTCTGAGTAGTTTTCAAAATAAATTCATAATGTGCTCTCGGTTTCTATGACCCTGCTGTAAATGATGCAACATCAAGATATCTTTTCATTAGATACGATGGGTCATTCTCCCATCTAAATCATTATTCTCAAGGAGTATAATTACCTCATGATGCTCACTAAATTTATAGTTAATTAATTCATCATCATCTTCTTGCACTATTTTTGCGTAGGAGGATGATGATTCACCAACTGTTAATTTTTTATGTTCTTTCTTAAATTCAAGAAATTGTTTGAAGAGTTCATTTTCTTCTTCAGAATTTTTTCTCCCGATTCTGGAGATATTTTCTCTAATTAGTGACCTATTTCCATGGCGAATTAGGTCTCCTGGACGAAACCTACCTCCTCTTTGATTAGAGGAGTTTCTTCCCCTTCCTCTATGAGGAAGCATTCCTGAAAAATAAGAATAATCCATTAGCCAGCATTATAACCAGCAATTTGCTGATGATATAGCAAATTTGCTATCCAAAGTTATTTGATGTGGTTTTCTGCATAGACATCTGCATCTAGAAATTGAATAAGAATATACGAAATAATTTCATTGATATTGTCATTCATTTCATGAGTATTCTTTGGCTCCTCTTTAATCTCGCCTTATATTCAATTGGCTCGTCCCAAAAATTAAATTTATAAATGGGCCTATAGACTCCATTTATGAGAAAGTTATCTCCTTTGATCAATTCTTCAGTCCAAATGTATGGAATTTTAGAGGAGATATTCATTCCTCTAAGGAATTCATTTTGAATTGCATCAGGATTCATTAATATATTCCCTTGATAAGAAGTCAGGAAGACTATTAGTCTTTCCTTTGATATGCTCAATAGTGAAATTTCGAATGGGGTCAAATGTGCTTGCCATCTGGCAAACATTTGTTTAGAAACACCATGCTTAAAGTCTTTATTAAACATAAATTTGGCAGCAGAACAATTTGTTCTAATAGTAAATTCTTAATTTAACAAATCATCTTGGAATTTTAAAACACATTTAACAATAGCAAGAACTTTTTTGGTAACAGTAGCATAATTTTTTTGAGCTACCTTCCATTTTCCTGAATGAAAATCTAACTAAATATTCTTGTTTATTTTCATCAATTTGTTTTAGTATCCCCCCAAATCCTATTTCAGAGGCATCTGTTTCAATTATTTTCTTCTAATTAGGATTAGCAAGGGTTAGACATGGTAATGCTTTTACCTTTTGTTTAATGAGTCTAACTACTTTAGTATGTTCATTTGTCCATTCTGGTGGATTCTTTTTAAGTCTATCATACAATAATGCTGTATCTTTAGTAAGATTCTTGTAATATGGGGGTATGTAATTTAGGCTCCCTAAAAACCTTTGTAATTGAGTCTTATCAATGATTTTATCAGGAAATTTTTCTGCAAATTCAATACATCTATTAATAGGTATAATTTCTCCTTTTTCAATATGATGACCAAGGAACCTAACGTTAGTCTGGAAGATACTCATTTTTTATTTTGATATTACTAAACTATTTTTGAATAACTAAATTTTAAACATTTCAAATGCTTAAAATGATCTTCTATACTATTAGAGAAGACTAAAATGTCATCACTATAGACAATGATAAAGTTTGAAAATTGATTAAAGATATCATTCATTATATTTTGAAATTCTGAAGGTGCATTTTTTAGGCCGAATGGCATAACATTCCATTCATAATGTCCGAATGGGACTGTGAATGATGTTTTATATCTATCTTATTCATTTATTTGAATCTGCCAATACCCTGATTTTAAATCAAATTTTGAGAAAATTATCGCCTTATGTAGTCTGTCCAACAGATCTTTTTTATTAGGAATCGATATCTTATCCATTTTAAAACTTTATTAAGAGGTTTATAATTTATTACCAATATGGGTTTTCCTCTTTCTTTTTCTGCATGCTTATTCACATAGAAAGCAGTGCATGACCAGGGTAATTTCGTGGATCTAATTGGTTTTTTCTCTATTTGAGATTTAATCTCATTTTTACATAATTCTAAATACTCAGTATTCATTTTCATAAGGAAGACTTACAATGTATTTTTTTCTATGCCAAAATTCATTAGGATGCTCATCACATATTTCAATTTCAAATTTATTTTGAATCATTTTAATTTTTTCTTGTAATTTGGGATTTTCAAGTAGTTCATTTATTTGTAACGAATTAATTTCTTCCTTTATAAAAAAAATCTGGTTAGTCTTAGAGATTATTAAATCCCTTATTTCATTAATAACTCCATCTAATGGTCGGGTAATAAATTCAAATTTTATTACTTCGTCTTCAAAGGTTCCTATTATACCTTTCTCATTAATATTTTTAATTGGAAAAATTTTCTTACGGAAAGGTATTCCACGAATAATTTCATTAGTTAAATCTTTTATTAATAAAAAGCTTGTCAAAATACATTTTCTATTATTGCAAATGTATGCTTTAGGGATTTTAAAGCTTATATTCAATTTTTGTCCATTAGCAGAGGATAAAGACTTATTGTTTTTCCAAAATATTTAGTTGGTATAAGATATTTTTTAATACAATTAATATATGCCCCACTATCTATGAGTGCAGTAAATGTTTTTCTAAAATTATCTTTTATTAATAAATCAATTATGACATTCCACTTTTGGCTAGTGACTATTTCTAAAGTGGATTGGAATTATCTTCATATTTTTCCTTGCCTAGTCCAGTATTCTTACTAGTCTCTAACATTTCAACTCTATTATTAAGAGACTGGTTATATTTTTTAATATTCCTAATTTCTTCTTTAATTTTCTACTTCTACTTTTAAATCTTCTAGAGTAGAGGGATTATCTTTGATTGTATGCTTTTCATTGAGCATTCTCTTGACTTCGATAATTGTATATGGTTCAAAGGGTTTACTAACAATTCGTTCATAGGCTGGGTTAGATTCAGAAGTTGAGGCTTTATCATTATTGTCAATTTTTCTAAGAATAATATCTCTTGCCTCCGGGTCCCTAATTTCTTTGAGTAATTCAATAATGTTATTATCACTAAGAACATTTATCTTTCCCATTTCTTTAAAATTTGCCAATAATTCATAGAATTCTTGGTGAGTATTTTCTTCGGTTCTTTCCTGTCTACATTCATAGGGGGTTTTTCTTCCTCTTCTGATTCAGAGGTTGATGAATATTCCGAATTTTCTTCAATTTTTTAAGTTCACTTTTCTCTTTAGATTTTTCTTTAGTTTGTTCTTCGGATTCAGAGTTTCCTTTTCTTCAAAAATATTATATTGAGTATATTTTGTTTTTCTTCTTCTTCTAGATTAAGACTATTAATCTTTTTTTTCAATCTCTTAGCTTTTTTATTTATGCACCTATTTGCAAGATGGTCTGTTTCACCACAAATGTAACATCTCTTTATTTTCTTGGTGGTATTATCTTTAGTTTTCCACTCATTTTTTCTAGCTAAGTCGTTTTCCCTATTTGTTTCTTTTCTCGATTTTTTCTTTTTATATCTTTGTTCTTTATTTTCTGGGGTTCTATTCCTAGGGATTCTTGGCCTATTGGATGGATTCATGTCTATCCCAAATTGAGTACAAAACTGTCCTAATTGATTTTTCTCTGTTAATTTCTGCTTTTTAATTTGTTGGTTTAGTCCAATTTCATTACATAAATTCAGTCCTTCTTGGATGCAAGTTCCAATTAACTTCCCATAAGTATATTGATTATAATTAATCTGTATTTCTCCTTTTCGCAGGGTACTTCTAACTCTTTCAGCAAAAATATGAGGGAGGCCATCTATGAATTTAGACTTCCAATGAACATCATTTGATTCTGGGAGTTCCATAACTCTACTTAGGAAGATGTTTTTGTACTATCTAAACGAAGTTAAAGTTTTACATTTTAAATTCTGCAATAATGTCCTGATATTTTCACTATTATCAGACCATCTTCTTGTAAAATGTTCAACAATATCAATAGCAAGTATATAAACTGCTTAAATCGTATACTAAATAAATAGCTGACCGCCGACCTTTTCAAGGAGGCTGGTGGTTAGCCTTGAAAAAAGAGAACATTTTTTTTTAAATAATGTTTGAGTCGTGGATTTAATTAAAAAAATATATATTTCATACTGTCAACTATTCGATACAATTTTGTTATCATATTAAAAATATATACATAATTTTTTTTGATAATAAATAAATAATTAAGCTAGCCTGCTAGTATTGATATAACTATTTGTTGTATTTATTTCGGTATATAAATGCACGTATACGTAGGCGGAGTAATCCTCTGACAAATCCAAGAACCATTTGCAGAAACCAAGACCCAATTCTGTTGCAAGTTCACGCCCTAAACCTCAGTACCTACTCCTACTGTCGGAGTCAATCATAGGTCAATTCACTTTACACCATCATGGACGGCGACAACACCACCACTGTCCAGCCAAGTGAGTCCGTGGAGAACGGGATTTGTAATCAGCTTTCAACTCTGTCCCTCAATGGTGACGAGGAACGGCTGATTACCGAGACGCCTGCGAAAGACCCCAGAAGAATCACAGGACAGTATGCTTTTTCCCTCCCTTTAATTTTCTTATGGTTGTTTTTGTATCATGTAACTACATTTGCGTTTCTTGGTCGTCTTGATTTTTTTTTTTTTTTTCTCTTCTGCTGGTTTTTGTTTGGGAGGATGATTTTGCAAATTTGGTTTTTGACAAGATGTTTGTTCTGTTATGATGGGAGAGTTTTGGTTGAGTAAAGGATATGACAAAGCAAGAGGAACGCTTGGCGTGGTTCTGTGACAATACTGTGGTGCACTATACTTGATTGTGTTTCGACGTAGGCTGGGTGCACCTTAATTTGACTGGAGAAAGATGCTTTCTGTTTCTGTGGGTATTCGTGCCTTTGTTATGTTTTAAGCGTGGAGTATGTTAATCTTCCTTTTATTTCCGTTCTGGTGAGGTAATGCTACCTTGAGATTTTTTCTTCCTTTTATAGGATGCGAAGAAGTTTTTAAATCTAGCTCTTGGGTTGCCTAAATCTTGTATTTAGGCTTTTAGTATGTAATCTTTCCTCAGAAGGATTTATGGCCCAACTCTGGTCAGAGCCTTACTTTCTAGTTTTTCTATGGACTGATTTTGGCAGCTAAATCTGTTGGTTGCAACAAAAGTGGGTGAAGAGGGACTAGATATTCAGACATGTTGCATTGTAATAGGCTTCGATCTTCCAGAAACAGTTGCAAGTTTTATTCAATCTAGAGGTCGTGCATGTATGCCCCAGCCAGAATATGCATTTTTGGTTAATCGGTGATTTGGTGCTAGCGTATGAAAATCCGTTTTTTCATTTTGTCATGTAACAAAGTTAAATATCTGATACTCATAAAACTGCAGGGGAAACCTAAGGGAACTCAATTTGATTGAACATTTTAAAAAAGATGAAGCTCATATGAATGAACAAATTTCCTTGAGAAAATCTCACACAACAATAACCGACTTTGGGAGATAACCTATAAAGTGGATAATACTGGGGCCACTATCGGTTCTATATTGAGTATCTTGTTGTTGCATCGCTACTGTTCACAACTTCCTCATGATGATTATGACCCTACTTTTAGTCTTAATTCTTCTCTGTGATGCTCTCTAAGTTGGAGTCATAGTGCCATTCATTTGGTTTCCAAATCTTCAGTCGATATAATTTTATGTGTGTTAGGTATTTCAACCCAAAGCCCCAGTTCTGTTACTGTGATGATGCAGATGGAATAGTTTGCAACATAATTCTCCCTGCTAATGCTCCAATTCATCAAATTGTCAGCTCACCAAAACCTTCAACAAAGGCTGCTAAGAAAGATGCCTGTTTGAAAGCATGCAAGGCACTACATGACGTTGGAGCATTGACTGATTATCTTTTGCCGGAGCAAGATGTAAAATATGACAAATTGACTGAGGAGTTATCTGATTCTGATGGCAGAGATGGTTAGTTGTCATATTTATGAGTTTCACCATCCTTCTATTGGCTGAAGGTTCTATAATTAGCCTTTGCACTTATTGCAGAGGAGTCACGAGCACTATATGAGATGCTTGTCCCGGCGGCCCTTAGGAAACCGTGGCAAGAAGTGGGGAATTCCACTTACTTTTGTTCTTACTACATCGAGTTTTGTCCTAATCCTGCAGACAGGACATACAGAGGGTTTGGTCTTTTTATGAAAGAGCCACTTCCAGAAGAGGCTGGGAAAATGAAAGTTGATCTTTGTTTGGCCCGTGGTAGAATGGTGATGACTCAGCTTATTCCATCTGGAACTACTAGATTTGACAAAGATGAGGTAAAATTCTTCTCTTTTGTTACAGTTCAACATGATAATGCATATTGTAGTTCTGAATTTGGTGCTTGGAATATACAGATCGCCAAAGCTGAAATGTTCCAGCAAATGTTTCTCAAAATTATTTTTGATCGGCATCTATTTAAACCAGAATACGTGTCACTAGAAAATAATGATGTCTATGAGTTGAGTACCTCAACCTTCTACCTGTTGCTTCCTGTTATCCATCATGAGGATGATAAAATCTCTGTAGACTGGACACTGGTCAACAGATGTTTGTCATCTCCAATTTTCAGACACCCAGGCATTGGTGGGGGTGAAGAGACTTCTCAAGCTAAAAACTATTTGCATCTTGACAACGGTCAGAAAAGTGTACATGACATTGTGAATAGTTTGGTCTATGTCTCATGCAAAGGTACATTTTTCTTCATTTCGGATATTTTGCTGGAGAAAAGTGGGTACAGCTTGTATAATGATTCAAAAAGTCATGTGGAGCCGTAAGTCCTTCCCTGCTTCTGTTTCCTTTTGATCTTCAGTTATTGTTCTGCAAAAATTCTGGATTTTAGGAAAATGGTAATATATAAGTTTACTCTGAACTGAAATTGCTTCCATGTAAAAAGAGCTTGCATCAAGATCACAGTAAGCTCTTAGAATCCACCTGAGGTTTAGTTTGCTTAGGTACATTCATGAAACGGTGAGCTCATTCTAGTGACAAGTGCAGATGATCTGAACATAAAATATTGTACATTAGTTGCAGGGATAATCTCACTAATTATGCTGTAAATATTTCATGTGTATTTTGGAGAGGCGTTGGAAGGTTGTTCGATTCAATTTTCTCTAAACAATTTCCTCTCTTATATTAACTTTCTTCACAAGCATGGATACTTGGTGTTATTACTACACAAATTAAATTAGCTCTTCTCAAGCTTGATCGTTTGAGATCAGAACATTACAATGTAAGTATCTTATATTAATTGCCAAAAGTCTTTTGAGGTTCACATGCATTCAATTCTCATTCATTTGGTCAGAATCTGTACCTCAGTTTTGGCATATAATATTTCCGAGCTGTCATATTATGGTTAAGATCTCATTGTAGATCCCATAACTTCGGCCTTGTTCACTTTTGGTTTCAATGATTACGGGAATCAAGGACAATAACTCACAATTTTTCTCACTTTTCGTACTTTTCTTCCTGTTGTTAAATATTTGACAAAAATGTCAATGTGATACTCACGGTCATTAAGATAAGTTAGGGCAGTTTGAAGGAATGCTGGCATGTTAGAGGCATATGGTTCGTTTTTTGAGGGATTACGAGGGATTATAACTGCTCATTTTGGCAAAAGAGAGGGAAAATTACAAAATTAGGGCTCCCCCCATTTGAGTTCTTCCAAACTAGCGAGAAAGCTTCCCAGTTGACAATATGGCTTCAACAGTCACTGCTGTTATTGCGGTAAGAAAGCCTGAGAGGTGAGATTTTTAAAAAAATCGAGTTCTTCTTCGATTCTCCGGTTGGAAAAAAATCTGGTTATTCTCCAATTCTCTGGTTGTTTGCGATTTAGGCTCAGATTAGGGTTTTTCTAGAGAGATTTCGGAAAAGGAAATTTAGGGCTTTAGGGAATCTGTTGGCAAAAACAAAGTACGTCCCTCTCACATGCCAACATTCCCTCCAAAATGTCCACATAACAAGCAAGTGATACTCACATGGCCGTTTCCCTCAAATATTTAACAGTAGGACGAAAGTGAGAAAAAAATGTGAGTTATTGTCCTTGAAGTGAGATTCAAGTAATTATTGGGGCCAAAAAAGTGAACAAGGTCTAAGTTATGGAACCAAAAATGAGATTTTCCTTATATATGCACTTCTTTGTGGTATATTTGTCCCTGGCAGTAATATCATCTTCTGCACTTGTGATGGTTCAAATTTTATTTCATAGGTTTGATATTCATCTTTCATTCCCTGATCAACCCCTTTTGAAAGCCAAACAGCTTTTTAATTTGGAGAACTTACTGCGAAAGAAGAAACATTCAGGTATAGTTTCTTTTTGTGTTTGACTGTCAATCATATACTGTGAATTAAATTAAGTTTGTCAATATGCATAAGGTACTTTTGTTTCTTAATTATCTAAATATCTAATTGATATCTTCTTTTGGAGTTTGAATGCGTCAGTGGTTCGTTATACTAGGTAGGATAATAAATTGGCAGAGCTTTCCTTCACTGTAATCTAATTTTCTTGTTTACAAAAAAATAAGAGTTTAATGTGTTTAGGGAGTGTTACAGAGTGGAGTTAATTTCTTCATCTCAAAATAGTGAAGAGTTTTGTAATCCAAGATTGGGGTAATCAAATATGCCAACTGCTTATGAGACACATCTTACCCATTTTAACCTGTGTTATAGCCCAAGGATTCCAGGCGAACACTTCTCCAAAAACAGTACAATTGCTTTAAATTTTTTCGAGCTTTTGAGCTAAATTGACCATTGACCAAGACCAACTAATAGCCCTCATTCTCTTATGTGCTTAGATGATATAAAGAAGCAATGCAGTATTATTATAGTGGTCAATTGCCAAAAGTAGACTTTTCCTATTTGATCACTTGGGGTAATTGGCTGCTTTACAACAGCTTTGCCTGAAAAACGTGATTCAACATTAGCTGACTGCAGGAAGTTTTAGAGATGTTAACTAACTAATCGTAATTTCCTGCTGTGCAATAATCCTGGGCCAGGAAGATTGCCTAAACTTAACTGTGATACTTGCTGCTACACAAAGGCAGCTGCAGAAGCAGAGAATTTGTAGGTATCAAACTGGATTATTTTATGCGTAAAGACAGCTCTCTTACTTTCACAATTATTTTGCGTGTAGGTTATTCTCTCAGGATGTTATGCCTTAGGTTGATTCTTTTTGTCTGACTAAGTTTACTTTAGCAGATGAATGAAGTCATCTAACAAATTAATGGAATGGGTCTTGTTTTAACGCCCCACTCCTAACACACACACACAAAAAAAAAATAAAAGGATCTGGATAAAGAGAAATCATCTTGCCCCATGATTACCATTTTCTTCGTTGCATAAGATCTCTTGCTCTTGTGCTGAGCAGAATCAATGTTGATATCATATAGTCCCATCAGGCCATACCTTTCCTCCTGGACACTGAAATGCACACTAAAGAAATGATGCCATGAAAATACATACCAAAACCCCATAATCACAGTATTGTGCATCGTAGGCTATTGGTTTGGTCAGGCAAAGAGATACAGTGGTTTCTATCAGATTCCTAGATAAGTGAAGAGAGAAACAGAAGACGAACATTTACGTAGTTCGGTCATGTGACCTATGTCCACGAGACAAATACCCAAAGGGCTAAGTCATATTATTTTCTCTTAGTTTGATGATATAATCTCCACCTATTTATATAGGTGAATTACATGTGTGGATAACATAAAACAGATAAAATATCTCCAAAACCAAATCATGTAGATATCACAAGAATCACTAAGATTTTGTTGTGATTCTCTTCTGATGTGATTTTTTACAGTTATTTGGAGAATCAATTCATAATTCTCAACAGTTTACTAATGAAGATATATGATATATGGATGAGGCAAACATTGATGACTAGTATGAAATTGTGTCAAGATGCGACATTTCTTTACAGATTTTGTGAAATTAATTTGGTTTGCAAGTGGTATGAAGAGAGGATAAATGCTGGGTATTATTTTAATTAGGAGGTCAATTTATAGCGAATAATATAAATTTAAAACCATCTTGACCAATGATTGAATTGAAGTAGCTTAAGGCAAGGGATGGTTACATCAAAATTTAAGATAACAGGAAGCTTGAACCTCTTGAAACCAATGACTTATCTTCAAATGGTGGAATCAAATCGGATGTCGTATTAAATGCCTTGTTAAATGAAGATTTGGTAGACGCACCATAGAACAAATTCTTGTTGCCAGAGGAGAAAAAGAAAGAAGAAAAATAGAAGAGACTAAACAATGCCATCGATGCCTTATGGAAATCAAATGGGTTTTAGAATGTACATGTAGTAATTGGATGATTATGATTCCTTACTAGGTGACATTATCACCTTGGTAATTGGACCAAGTTTCACCATGGACTGTGATTGCTTGTTGAGCTAACAGATATGCCAAAGGATATTGCTAGTAAGATTATCACCATAGTAATTGGTTGGTCAAAGTTTCAGTATACATTGTAATAATTATCTGTCAAGGCTTCGTGTTTCCATAAAAAGCATTTATTTGCTGAACAGTATCGTCCCTAATGCTCCTAACTTCGGGAACACAAAGGAAACTGGAAAGTACCTGCATAGCGTTCGGATTCATTTTCTGAGTGTTTTGTGGAGATAGAGAGAGAAAAATAGAGATAATAAGTATGTGTTGGTTGGACATAGATGTTGGATTTGTTTTTAGATATAATTTAAATTGTTTAAACTAAATATTGTATGTTTGATGTTGTGTAACAAATGTCATTGTCAAATCATCATCGTTTTTTATATATATTTATATATATGTATATATATAAGTGTTATATGTGTAATGTTCTACTGATTGATTTGTCAAATTATGTCTCTTTTAAATGTATTTATATATATGTGTGTGTGTATTTATGCCAAATGAGAGAAAAACACCAAGATATGGTGTTTCTCCATGAGGGCAAACATTGGGCATGCTTCGGCCCATCCCAGAGATAGACTGAAAATGAAACCAAACAAAGTGCTGCAGGATTGGATAGGCTATGTCAAGCTCAGATCTAGCTAAAATGGCTTTCTGTAGGCCTAACTCTTCCATCATCACAAAGCTATCACCTGATTTTGCCTATTGATGACTTACATATCCTGCACATATTATTCCTGTGTATGCTTCTCAAATATCCTGGAAGATAACCTCCATCTTATTTTGGAGAGGAATTGGTTAATCGTGCTCGCAGTTTGTTTGGTGCCTGCTGAGTTAACAGGTGTACTTTGCCAAGCAGGCTGCCTTCCTGGTTTAAGAAAGCAATGTGTAAAAGCTTTTGTCAACAATTAACTAGTTCATAAAAGCATTATGTAAAAGAAATTGTAAACAGTATGTACTTGGATTCTTGGCATTTTTAGTGCTTTGTCACATGTGCATGTTCACATTTGTATATCTTCCGAAGGGTGATTTTCTTTCCCTCCACACTTAACTTACGTATTGGTCATGTGGGCTTATCTGTTTTTGCTGATATTTAGAAGAATGGCGAGAGAAAGAGGAACACTTCATTGAATTGCGTCCCGAAATTTGTCAGTTGAAAGTTATTGGTTTTTCAAAAGATATTGGAAGTTCATTGTCTCTGTTACCATCAATTTTGCACCGGCTTGAAAGCTTTCTTGTGGCCATTGAGTTGAAGGAGAAATTGGTTGCTTCATTCCCTGAGGGAGCAGAAGTTACTGCTCAACATGTAAGATTTATATTAGGATTGGTCTGTAATCTTTGATTAAGTTAGATAACTTAGTAGGTGGATTCTTCCACCAGTAAATTATTTAGTGCAAGATGTTCTGTTTTCTGTGACTACACTCATTTGTAATGTGCTGACGATTAACTTGAAATTGGATCAGATTCTTGAAGCTCTCACAACAGAAAGATGCTATGAACACTTTTCTCTTGAGAGGCTTGAAGTGCTTGGAGATGCATTTCTCAAGTTTGCAGTTGGTAGACATCTTTTTCTCAAGCATGATGCCTTAGATGAAGGACAACTAACTAGAAAGCGTTCCAACATTGTCAGCAATTCTAATTTACTCAAGCTGGCGACAAGGAACAATTTACAGGTAAATGCTCCCCATGTGCAGAAATCAGTTGATTTTTCAGGTCTAATACACTTTTGACAAATCTGGTGGTACGACTAGTTGCTATTTCTTTGGACAGGACCTGTAATTTCTTCTTACAAGGATATACACCACATGGTTACCTTGATTCTTTTCACTGAAAAATATATTATACTCCTTGAATTGCCCATTTTGGATTGAAATGGAGTTTTAGACTAAAGTTAAGTTAGAGTTTTGGATATCTTCACAGTTTTTTCCTTAAAAATTGTGGTGAAAAATTAGTCAAGTTGCATCTTTGTGCTAAGCGTGTGGGTACTTTTGGCAGGAAGAATTAGATTTTGAGAAATGAGATATAGTCGCATGATTCACATCCCAAAGTGGAAATAGGAGCATTTTTTGGGAAAAGGGGGTATTGTTAAATGTTATCTATTTATCATGGATAATTTGATTCTGGAAAATAATTGCCTTTCAAATGTAAAGAGTGAAATTCTGACATTATCGTCAAGTCTGAACAACTAATTGTGCTTTGGCAGTTCTCAAGCATGAACTCGAGCTTATAACTAAGGCATTTAAATGTGGTTGACTCTGTAATACCCCTCTGGTATAGTTTTCTAGTTATAGACATTGCAGCAAAAAGATCTATAGCGGGATTTATACTTGTTCAAAATCAAAGCAATAGTGGATAAAAGTAAAGTACAAAAGTAAAACAAACATCCAGTGACATGCCTATGGCAAACCTATAGAGGCTTGATAATTGAAAGAAACCAGGGCCATATATTAATACAACTAAACAACAAGAAAAAGGCTAATTCATGTTTGCAAAGGATAAAAGACTCCTGAACCATACAAAAATGATGTTGTCTTTGTTGCATATGGTGAAAAAATAGAAAAATGGACAAGGGTAGAAAAATCTTGACAGAATGTACAACTGAGTTTTACATGTCTGTCAAAATTGGATATGAAATAAGTAGGTCTTGAATAGGTAAAAAGACTATGAACCTATGTGTGATAAAGGGAGGGAAAAGGAATAATAGACAATAAAAAGACATCTCCGACATAAAGTTAACACTTAAGTTTCACTATTATACTTTTGTTATACTCCTAGTAATAGTTCTTTGTGGTGTTATAAGCCTCATTCTAATTTGATTTGATGATATAAGTTAATTAACCACAATATCATGGGAAGCAAATAATTCGGCTCTCCTTGTTTAAACAAATTTGCTTCCCATATGCATATATAATCTTCTCCTGGGAGGTACGGGTTGCATAATTCATTTAACTTGAATTGCTTCATTTGTTTAATTTTAAGATTATAAGCTTAACAAAACAAAGAGATGTTCTTCATGGTTTTGTCTACTCATGTCATGAACTTGGTTAGTAGAAGAAGAAAATTCAGATTTGGAACATTGTGAAAGACAGCAAAGGTGGGACGTTCAAATTTTAATATTTGTGGAAATGCTTTCGTCACTTGTGTTTCTTGGTTATTTTTTTATCGTGATAATTTTTACAAAAAATATATCTCAGGTATATATACGCGATCAGTCATTTGTGGCTGACCAATTCTTTGCATTTGGCCGTTCTTGTTCTTTAAGTTGCAACAAGGAAACCGAGAAAGCAATTCACCCTCGGAGTTATGACAAGAAAAATAGTGCAAATGCTGAAGTAAGATGCAACAAATGTCATCACTGGTTACATAACAAGACTGTTGCAGATGTTGTTGAGGCACTTGTTGGAGCTTTTATAGTTGACAGTGGCTTCAAAGCCGCAACTGCATTTCTTAATTGGCTTGGAATAGAAGTAGATTTCACGCCGTTGCAGATTGATAATATTTGCTCTTCTAGCAAGGCATTTCTGCCACTTGTTGATCAGATGTATGTTAATGCCCTTGAAAATCTTTTGGGATACAAGTTTGCCCATAAGGGTTTGCTCATTCAGGCCTTTGTTCATCCATCTTTCAACAATCATTTGGGAGGTTGTTACCAGGTATGCACTAATGTCCAAGTCCAACCCACTCTGAATCATTAAAATTTCTAATTATTGGTGCCTAATATATGTTGGATTGCTTGAACCAGAGACTTGAATTTCTTGGAGATGCTGTCTTCGATTATTTGATCACTTCCTATCTGTATTCGGTGTATCCGAACTTAAAACCAGGCCAGTTAACAGATCTAAGATCAGTATTAGTAAACAACACTTCATTTGCTGATGTGGCTGGAAGATGGTCCTTTCACAAATTCATTATTTGCGATTCTAGTGTTCTCCATGAAACAATGACCAAGTATGTGAACAGCACTGGGAGCTCAACAACAGGGAAAGGGCACATTGAAGAGAAAACTTGCCCAAATTCTTATTTTCTGCTTGATTTGTCTGTATGCACAACAAGACTATTCCTTATTCTTCTGATATCTTTGGCTTAAATTGGAGTTCTTTTGGTCCTGTTTGTGTAATTGATGATTCTGCTTGATAAGTTGATAATTCTTTGGAGTAAGATTCTAGCATTAACATCTATGGTACCTCATTTTATGAGTCCCTCTGTGTTGAAGAATATGAAAATGGTGGAACGTGGATCCTTAATATATTAATATGTACCTTCGTCTTCTAGAAATAGATTCTGAACATGGCATGTGTAATATTCTCTGGAGCATATATACTGCAACACAATTATTAGGCCAAAAACACTTTCAGTTTTACCCTGTCCTATTTTCTCACAGATCTTCTAAAATCTTATATCGTAAAAGTTCTGCAGTGTCTGATTTTTTGCAAAATGAGTTTATGAACCAAAATGTTGGAAATATCTGAAATTCTCAAATCAAATTAAAAATGCTATCGTGACAGAGGGATTAACTCCTGTACAAGTTATTGCGTGTACATGAATAGAGTATTATGTATCGTTCATTTTAGTCTAAGTGAATTCCGTGGGTATAGATCGTTTGCTTTTTATAAAACAACTAAAACTTTTCTTCATTTTAGTAGAAAGCAATTGCAACTGGTTTTGTTGTAATCCAATTGCATTGATTCAGGCTCTCGGTGACTTAGTGGAATCCTGCATGGGCGCCATATTTCTTGACACAGGATTTGATTTGAACCATGTTTGGAAGATAATGCTGTCCTTGCTGGACCCTATTATTAGTTTCTCAAAACTACAAATGAGTCCTCTTAGGGAACTTCATGAACTCTGCCAATCCTATAACTGGGAGGTGCAGTTTTCTTCTCCAAAGAGAGACGGAAAATTCGAAGTTGAAGCTAAAGTAAATAAAGGAAAGGTCTCTGCCACTGCTTCAGCCACCAACATCAGCAGAAAGGTTGCCAGGAAAATAGCGGCAAGACAATTATGCGAGTGTCTGAAGGTGATTCTTTATAATACAATTTAGTGCTAATTGTATTAGTTCTCACCTTTTTCTGCTTTAAAGCCTGTTGAACTTGCCTTTCTTCTACTCTGAGCTGTAACAGTAGTCCTTTCCTTTTTTACTCTTTTGGATATATATAATCTATTATTCTTTCTTTCTTTGTATTCTCCTCAAGAGTTACTTGATTTTACCATAAAATTGATTATGTGCAAAGTCGGGCCATTGCCTTCTAATCTTGGTCCCTTCTTCTCATTGGCTCTCGTTGTGTAGGCTCAAGGTTACAAATCCAAGACAAAATCACTGGAGGAAGTGCTTAGGGAAAGTAAAAAGATGGAAGCTCAATTGATCGATTTGATGAGACACCATGTTATGGAACTGCTGAATTTGGTGGGCTGAAACTGCTGGAAAACTCTCATAGCCATCATGATGTAAATGTGCATGCTCTTAGTGAGACGTCAACCAGTAAATCTCGTACCATTCCCAAACCTATCAGGGATCGTCCTTTTGCACACGAAGCTTCAGAATTCCCCAACATTCAAAGTAACGGCTACAAAATGAATACTAATGGCTGTGATGCTGATCCACAGGGAACAGGTACCAACTTTTGAAAGCTTGGTTTTCGATTTTATTACATTCTCTTACTCAAAATAATATCTTAGGTGCTTCTCCCACTGCGTCGGCAAAATCAAGTCTCTATAAAATATGCGCTGCTAACCGCTGGAAACCACCTCTTTTTGAATGTTGTAAGGAGACGGGACCAAGCCACATGGAGTAAGTTATCAGCTACGACATTATATTCCCTGTATCATTTAAAAATGTTAAACTTGTCTTTCTTGCTTGATGCTGTAAATAGAAAACATGATGTTTCTTAAGTACCAAAGCAAAAGGAAATTTGCAACATTTGATAGGCTTTGAATTTGGCGTCTTAAGTCAACAATGTTTCACATGATCTTTTCAAATTTTGAAGTGGAGTTTGAGTCTCCAACCGATTTGAAACCGTTGCATTTTAGTCTTGTTTCTATTCTATCGCCAAGGAATTTTCACATCGTTTTGTTTGTTGCTTGATTTATGCAAATGTGGATATGTAGGTACTTCATTCCCAGGCTGAGAATATTATTGGATTTGGATTCACCGTAACATAGAATAATGCTGTGAAAACCCCCCCATATATGTGCTTTCTAGTGCTCTAATTGCTTAATAAGAGAAAGTGAGATAAAAGTAGTTTCAGCAAGATGCAGTGGATTCTCTTGAGCATGTGTCTACAGAATAGATAAAAGGGATAATACATAGCCTTCTCCTAAGGTTTGTGGCCCCTTAGGGTTTGGGAAATTAAACCAAGTACCGAATGTTTGTCTCCATCGAACAAATAGATCCAATAAAATTCACACAATTTGTTGACACCAACAAATAAAGTTGAATGAAGATTCATATTTAATTACCTCACTTATTACATACTTATCGACTAAATTTTTCATCCAACTGTGTTAATGTTAGTAAATTTCGTAAATTTTTACTAACACATGGATCTATTTGTTGGACAGGGACAAATATGATTTCGAAGGGGTTTCATGTACATCTCTTTTGACTTCTTCTCCACTTATTCTCCCTAACCAAATGCCAAGTTTATTCTATACATATATTTTTACTTTCATTTCTCTTGTAGACCCACTTTTCATTCCAACCAAATAAATCCTGAGCAAAGAGATAAAATGTGATGATTAGGTTTTATGTATTATCATTTTTTCAACTATTCAAATCTATTTTGGTAATAAACTTGTCTTCTAAAGAAAGTATTTCGTACAATGAGACGAGATCCAAAATTTTCAGTATGCTTGAGTTTTTTTGTTTTTTTGTTTTTATGGTTAGAGTTTCTTCTCAACCACATTTCAGTGAGTAATCTCAACAGCGGCCCCGTTTGTTCTTGCAGATTCAGTTTCAAGATTGTGATGGAAATTAAAGAACTGCCAAACCAGATATTCGAGTTCTACGGAGAACCTCGAATGAGGAAGAAGGATGCGGCTGAGCATGCAGCGCAGGGCGCGCTTTGGTACATAAAGCAAGAAGGATATGTTTGAGATAGAAGCGCGACCAATATATATATAGATATAGACAAGTAGAAATAAAGGAAAAATACAATGAGAATGCAGTTACAAGCTTCAGTTCTTACTGGAAGTACTCTCAATTTCTGTTTTAAGACAATGATTATTTAATTGCTAAGAATGCACAATATCTATTAGTTGAGACTAATTAGTTAACTAAATTTTGTTTTCTGACAATAATATATCATTGAAAATTAGTCAATTATTCCAGTACAAACTTTAACAATTGTATCTTGTTCTTTGCTAAGTAGTATTTGTCAATTACTCAGCAAAATTAGGCATTTACCAAATAAAATATAAGAATAATTACCATTATATTATCTGAGAAGAGAAGTTTAATGATATTCACTCACTGAATGTGAATGATATAAATACTAATTATCGATTAGATAAGTTTAATTAACTTGAGTTGGACTAATACTATAAATACAAATGATAGAGACTATTAAATTTCTTATTTGTTGGCCTAGTTGACTATTGTACTTATTTTTCGACCAGCTTTGGCACCTCTGTATAATTAATTAAGTAAAATATAAAGGTTTATAATAGATATAGCTATAATTTGAAACTTAAAATACCACTATTCTATTTAGTATAATTGTCACGCCTCGAATCAGGGGTTACGACATGGTCATGCCACTAAGCCCATAGTCTTAGTGGCATGAAGTCCTCACTACCAAACCATAGATCCAAACTCAACAATAATAATACTTAAGTAATAAAATCCCGATACATATTTGCAGCTGAAGAACATAAGTTTTAAAATCTTGACTTTAAAGCCTATACCTAACAACTAAACAGAAGTACAAAATTTTTTCCAATAAATAAAACTGTTTACGGAAGTTATTAATTGACGCCACTTGCATCCCTTGATTAGCTACCAACCCAAGTCTAGCTTTCCTTCACACTCCTCATACACATTATCTGCAGGACATAGGAAGTGGAATGAGCGACTAACCGTCCAGTAAGTGATATCTACCTCCTATCAGATGCGAGCATAACATATTGATAATACATAAATATCATTTGCCAAAATATTCAAAATCAAATGAAATAAATGAGGAAAAATGTAACACTTCAAAACATTTGACAACAGAATGAGAATTTTAAACTTTTTGATCGAAATAAATGTGTACAAAATAATTGTGTGACAACCACAATTTTATTTAAATAGTGCAAGTGCTTTCGTAGATCAACCTTATTAGCTAATTAGGCATGCTCTCATTCACTAGCAACATAACAGACATCATACTCATTTGTGACTATTAATATAACCTATAGCCGAGGCCTCAATCTTTAACCTGATTGAGAGGATCATACATAGTTATCAGTTTTTAACCCTAACTGAGAGGGTCATACATAAGTTCTCAGTTTTTAACCCCAATTGAGAGGGTTCAGAACAACTCTGAGTTTTACTCAGTTAATAGTGGTTTCGTTAACGGTTGAGCATGTTCCATCTATTAGTCGATGAACTTGAGCATGCATTATTTAAACTAAAAAGTTTAACATAACAACTTGTCATACGTGTCTCAATTTCGAAAGATGTCATAAACATATTAGAGAATGTAAAAATTTTGACACACCACCAATTGTTTGCATAAACATTTGACAGAAAATCTTACCGCATGTATCTCAATTTGAACTCATGAAAGTATCTTATGCTCGCGTCATACATTCCTTGAAAACAAGGAAAATTAATTGAAATTAGAAAACATTTAAGAAAACTCCACATAACAGGGAAGAAACCACTTACATAATATTTTGAACTGGAATCCATTTATCTGGCTACTTGTTCCGGGGTGAATCCTAGAAGTTAATTGATCATAATTCCTATAAATCAGTAACTAATTAAGCCATATTCATCTCCATAAAATATTCCTACAACCTATTTAAAACAATTGTCCTTGATAAATAAAATATTTTATTTATATAAAACGAGTTTTTGTTTTTTTCATATGTTTAGAAACAGTTCCATAAAATACCAACACATCTATCTCATTTCAAAACTCATTCTTTATTTGCATCTAAGATCTCCAATCAATTCCAATGAAAATTTCTAATCCAAATATATAAACACATGATAGCTATTATATATTACACCAAGAATTCAAGATCATAATCAATTATCGAATTCCTAAAATATAAATCATCTAGATTCCAAAGAAAATAACCTATCACAACTCTACTTGATTAACCTAAAGGTTTTGAGTTGATAAGTACCTGAAATTCACAGCAATGGGGTTCCTTAGTTTTCTTGTATCTCCTTTTACCATAATGTCATTTAGATATGACGATCAAACACTTAAGGTATGGGTTTATGGTGACAAAAATATTGGTATTGTGTTATCCCGCCTACGAACATGTGTGTGAAAGAAATTATGTTTTTAGTGTGTCAATGGGGTGTGTTAACTTGTTTTTGGGGTAGTGTTTGGTATAGATAGGTTTGGGAGGTTGAATTCTACCAAAAGACCTCCATAATATTTTAAAAATCAAACTTTTAGTAGAGTCCAAAAATAAATCCGAAAATTAATCAAAAATAAATAAATTGGCTAATCAAGGTGTGTCATAATAAGGGTTAAACTAATTAGTTTGACTTGACAGGGTGCGAGTATTACAATAACAATATATATACATATATATATATATATACATATATATATATATATATATATATATATTAGTTAGCACCAGAGTGTGGCAGTAATTGTATTAAAGATAAATAGTCTAACTCTTACCTCAACTTTATAATACACAACTTCGACATTTCCCTCATTCATTCAAAACAAATGACATATCTGACACGTGTTGGAGATGTATCAGTATCCACTACATGTCCAACGCTGCACAAGATGATTTGTTGAAATATTGATGCAGGTGTTAGTTTTTTATATATATTGTATTTTAATATTTAAATTATAATGTATGTCTCTACATATTCCTCCGATTTAAGTTGAAGTTAGTGGTGTTGGTGGATGATTATGGTTATCATTTTGTAACCTTCTCATTCAATACCATCACCCCACTACTACACCATGTTCATGCACATTACTAGCCATTTACCACCATTGTCTACCATATTATTGTCCACTAATTCACATTAAAATGGTGAATGATTTCTACAACTATAAAACGGGGTTCATTCTACTTGTTTTGACACACATATATACACACATACACATATACTACATGCAAGTACTTTTATAAGAGAGAGTTATATTAGTTGTTGTAGGGTGTTCTTATTTGATGGAGCTTTGGACTTTACTTCTTGTCCAGAGTGAGTGAGAGTCGTACGACATTATAGGCTGTTGTATCCTGGAAGAGACAAGTTAAGAGTGATACTGCTGGACCAGTGAGAAGTTTGCTGCAGTGGGATTGAATCTCCTTAAAGAGAGTGAGATATCCACGCCTCAACCTGAAGTTTTTTGTTTGTTTTTCAACTGTAAATTGTTATTTCGACAACAATTTTAAGGAGATTCAAATGGCTACAGTTGAAAAACTAGCGGATGTCGATGTGGGAGATCTCAACAAGCCATTTCGTTTCAACGGTACCATTTCAAGAAATGAAAGGGTAAAGTACTTTTTTACCTAAGCCTTCTCAAGGTTTTCTATATTCTCACTGAAAAAAATCCGAACAAGATCGATGACACTAACATGAATGATGATGAGTATGCGATCCACCAAGAGAAAGTAGAGAACACAACAAGATGCATTCAAATATCGGTATTATCTTCTCAACTGTCTATTTGATAATTTTTATGATTATTATGATAGAACATACTCTACTGCAAAAAAAATTTGAAAAGCATTGCAGAGTAAGTATGATACCGAAGAGGCAGGAGCGAAAAAATATGCTGCTAGTAGAATTTTTCAATTCCAAATGGTGGATAACAAATCAGTGGCAGACCAAACTCAAGAATTTATTATGATTGTTGGAGAGCTCAGGTTGGAGGACATTAAAATTGGAGACAACCTTGTTATTTGTGGCATCATTGACAAACTTCCACTTTCTTGGAAGGAATTTCAGAAAACAATGCGCCACAAGCAAAAGGAAACGACGCTTGAAACGTTGATAATGCGAATCATCATGGAAGAAGAGGCAAGGGGCCAAGATGCACTTATGCAGTCACCTGAGAGCAGTGCACAATCCATCACAATAAAGGTAAATTTAATTTCATGAAATAATGTTGCACCCAACTCTCACAGAAATACCTATTTGAAGCCAAAAAGAAAATTTTCAAGAAAAACTATGGTAAATTTCCCAAGAAAAATAATGGAAAGGCCCAAGCACAACATCAAAATCCAAGGGTACGTTATGTCTGTGGCAATAGTGGGCATATTGCTCGATTTTGCAAATTTAGAAAATGTGAGCCTGCTCCGCAAGCTAATTTGATTGACAGGAGCCATTTGTGGCAATGATAACAGACATACATATAGTTGAAGGTGTTGACGGGTGGTGGGCGGATTCTGGTGCAAACTGCCATGTTTGTTATGAGAAAAACTAGTTCAAAGTTTATACTCCATTTGATGAGCTAAGACCTATTATGCTTGGTGATTCTCATACCACCCAAGTGCTTGGAATTGGAGAAGTTGAGTTGAAATTTACCTCAGGAAGGGTATTAACCTTGAAAGTTGTGTTATATACTCCTTCCACGAGAAAAAAATTTGATGTCAAGTTTTCTGCTCAACAAGGCTGGCTTCAAAACAGATTATGGAATCTGATCCATATGTGATTACCAAAAAAGGTATTTTTTTGGGTAAGGGGTATGCATGTGATGGGATGTTTAAATTGAATGTTGAGATGAATAAAATATCTTCTACTTCTGTTTATATGCTCTCTTCTGTTAATTTTGGCTTGCTTGTTTATGTCATATTAATAGTCATTATATGGGAATAATGAGTACTTTAGGATTAATCTCAATGATAAAAAAGGATTTTGAGAAATGTGAGTCTTGTAGCAAAGCCAAGATCACAGAAATGCCTCATCCAAGTGTTGAAAGAAAAATTGAATTGCTAGAATTAATTCACACTGATATTTGTGAACTTGGAGGAATTTTAACTCGTGGAGGAAATCGTTATTTTATCACTTTTATTGATGATTTTTCTAAATATACTTACGTTTATCTGATGAAAAATAAAAGTGATGCCTTTGAAAAGTTTAAAGATGATCTCCATGAAGTTGAAAATCAATTCGCTAAGATAAATAAAAAGAATTAGAAGTGATAGAGGCCGGAATATGAGTCAAATGAATTTAATTCTTTTGTTGGATCGTTGGGAATAATTAATCAAGTTACTCCACCATATTCTCCTGCATCTAACGGTGTAGCTGAAAGAAAAAATAGAACGTTGGTTGATTTGACAAATGCCATGCTTATTGAATCGTGTGCACCTACAAATCTTTGGGGTGAAGCTATCTTAACAGCTTGTTATGTGTTGAATAGGGTGCCACATAAAAAACCAAATTAACACCTTTTGAGGTGTGGAGTTATAAGCCAAAATTAGGATATCTTAGAGTTTGGGGTTGTTTAGACTATGTGAGGCTAACAAATCCTAAAATTCCTAAATTGGGAGTAAAAGTGACAACTTGTGTTTTTCTTAGTTATGCTTCTAATAGTACAGCTTGCAGATTTTTAAATTTGGAAGATAATGTGATTATAGAGTCAGGTGATGCTATATTTCATGAAGAAAAGTTTTCATTTAATTCTAAAAATAGTGGGGGTCAAAATATTGAAAAAAAATATTTTATCTATGCCTAGCTCTTCAACTTCAGTTTTGAAAAATGAGGAAAGTAATTTTGTATTAAGGAGTAAAAGAGCTAGAGTACAAAAAGATTTTGGTCCTAATTTTTATGTTTTTAATATTGAAAATGACCCTTTGGAAGAAGTTTTTTCATCACCTGATGCTATTTTTGGGGAAGAAGCTGTGAATGATGAGATGAAATCTCTAGTTTCTAATAAAACTTGGAAGTTAGTGGATTTACCACCGGGTTGTAAAACAATTCGGTGTAAGTGGGTCCTCAGAAAAAAAATTAAAGCTGGATGGTTCGATTGATAAATTCAAAGCTAGACTAGTTGCTAAAGGTTTCAAGCAACTTGAAGGTCTAGAATTTTTGATACATATTCTCAGGTAACTAGAGTGACATCCATTAGACTTTTAATTGCTATTGTTATAATATTTGATTTGCATATTCATCAAATGGATGTAAAAACTGTATTTTTAAATGGGGACTTAAATGAAGAAACTTATATGGACCAACCCCAGGGTTTTGTGGAAGCAGGCCAAGAAAGCAAGGTGTGTAGATTAACAAAATCCCTATATGGCTTAAAACAGGCACCTAAGCAATGGCATGAAAAATTTGAGTCCTGCATGATTGAGAATGATTTTATACCAAATGAGTGTGACAAGTGCATCTATCATAAATCTTGGAATAATTCACATGTAATTATTTGCCTCTATGTGGATGATTTGTTGATTTTTGCATCTACTTTGCATGTTATTAAAGAGACAAAAAATATGCTTAGTAGTCACTTTGATATGAAGGATCTTGGTGAGGCAAACTTTATTTTGGGTATGAAAATTACCAAGACTTGTGATGGTATTTTTCTAGACCAGTAGCATTATCTTGATAAAATTTTGAGAAAGTACAATTTTATTGATTGTAAGCATGTTACAACTCCTTTTGATCCTAGTATCCACTTATTTCCTGTTGAAAATGATGATGATGTGATCAATCTAAAGGAGTGTGCTAGCTTACTTGGAAGCTTGAGATATGCGACTGATTGCACTATGTCTGATATTGCCTATGCTGTAGGAGTACTTAGCAGGTTTACAAGCAAACCAGGTATTGAACATTGACATGCCATAACAAGTTATGAGAAATTTACTTGGTACAAAAACATGTGGCTTGTTTTATAAAAATACCCTACTGTACTTGAAGGATTTTCTAATGCTGATTGGAACACCTTATCAGGTGATTCATTTTCTACCACTGGTTATATTTTTATTTTGGGTAGTGTTGCTATTTGTTGGAAGTCTAAAAAGCAAACAATTATTGCTAACTCTACCATGGAGGCTGAGCTTATTGCTTTAGCTTCAGCTAGTGAGGAAGCAAATTGGTAGAGAGACTTATTATTCCAAATACCATATTGTGAAAAACCAATTGCTCCAATTTTAATTCATTGTGACAGCACCGCTGCGATTGGTAGAGTACAAAATCGTTATTATAACGGTAAATCCAGACCTATAAGAAGAAAATACATTACTGTGAGATCATATTTGATAAGTGGTAATATCAACGTTGATTATGTTAAATCTTGTGATAATCTTGCAGATGCATTAACCAAGGCCTTGGCAAGAGAAAGGGTCTGGAACACATCGAGGGGGATGGGGTTAAAGCCCATACAATCAAAGTCATGTATGAGGAAACCCAACCTGGGGACTAGAGATCATATAACCAGGTTCAATGGGAAAAACGAATCATATGATGACTTGTTTTGAAATGCACTATCATATTTTAATTATTTTTCATTCCTATGATGTGAGTGCAGTTATCCTGTAATGATTTGTGGAGGTTGAGTTTATAAACTCTTAATGAAAATGTGTAGCTCGAATGAGTAGGGTGTTTAGAATACAATAGCACCCTGACAGATTTCACCTATACGAGTGTGGAAGTAGGCCGCTTCCTATGAGAATTGGGCTTATCTCAAAAACACTCACGAAAACCGGGATAGCATAAGGCTGTAATGTGCTGGCTAATAAAGCTCATGTTAACACCTTGACTGTTATGTGTGTGCAGTGATACTTTATTTCCCCAAAGCAGTCATAGTTCAAGTCTGAGACCACTACTGACTCTGGAGTAGAGATTACTGTTTCACTAAATGGAGGTTCAATGCAGAGCACACCTTCTTTATGCATAATGGTCTACTTCAACTAGTATACTCTCTTTAATTTTAATATTAAAATGAGTGGAGGATTGTTAGTATATATATAATATATATTGCATTTTAATATTTAATTAAAAATATGTCTCTACATATTCCTCCCATTTAAGTTGAAGTTGAATATATTTTATAAAATTACTTAGTCAGGGTGATCGAAAATAGACCGTTGGATACGATGGTCATTCATCGTTAGGTCGTCATTTCTATGGAGCTTGTTCTATTTGCAAATAATCTACGGCTCAAAGTAGAGTTAAGTGAATAGATCGATTTTTTCAAGGTAAGCCTCTACAATTGACATCTCGACTTGTGCTTTGTTTCAACTTCAACGTTTTGAATTTCCCATTTATCAAAAAATCCCATTATATTATTAAGTACTTTCTTCTTCGAATTAGATCAACGATCTAGTACTGATGGAATTTCTGTTCTGTTTACTGAATCACATGAAATTTTACCCAACTCCATATTTGGAATGAAATGTATAAACTATGTATGAATGGAGGAACGAAGAGAATTTTCCACTTAAATTGAAAGTTGCAACAGATCTAAATGGAAAAGAGTTGATAAAACAATCCTAGAAACAAAATTCTGTGACTTAGACTTATTATGGTCATAGGGTTTTCTATAGTTTCACGTCCCGAAGAAATCTAAATGAAAGAATATTTATTAGAAAACATATATATGATAGTAGAAATATTTCAAAAAACTAGAATAACTCGTGTACTTACCTCTAAAATGGGTTATCCACCTGTATTGCACGAGCCCTCCCACGTGTGCTTCATATGACAGGTGAATAATTATGTACTCTATTGAGTCAAAGAAAGCTGGCAGAATTTTCTCAAGGTTGCACAAGATGGTCGCGACACTACCTTCCAATTCTTGTACCATGTTGACATCTAGCTTCGTTGAACATAAATTTGGAATAGAAGGCTGACCTCTGTGAACGCACTACACAGAGGTTCAGGATAAACTTTTTTTTTTTTTTTTTGAAGAAAAATGTGAAGTACATGAAATCAAAGGAGAGAATAAATTGCTCTATTTTAAAAACGGCACAATGCATCTCGCCCCTAAGTCATTTGAAAGTGAAAATTTACCCCCTTATAAAAAAAAATTCTCAATTTACCATTTTCTGTGTTTCTTTTTAAGGAGCAAAATACCCCATCAAAGCATGGTGTGCATGCAACAGACGTGATTTTGATTAAATTTTACCTATAAAATGATATTATACCTCTAAATGTAAATTGTTAGATCAATTTTATTTATCTTAATGATTGAAATTTAGTAAACGAATCAATGACGACTTAGATCTTTTCTTATTTAGATCAATTTTTCATATTGATATAACATCAATGGCTAATATTTATTTGAATTAGATCAATGGTTTAGATCTACACGAATTATAAAAAAAATTATAAAGTATATATACACATACATATATACAGAATATATACATAAATAGCAATAATAATAAAAAATATAAAAATATTATTTTTACAAAAAATAAATTATAATTACACATACACATACATATATATAATATATACATATAATATTAATAAAAAAACTATATCAAAAAAAACCTAGAGGGGAAAGAGGTGGGCGACGGCAACGGGTAAGGGAGGGGGGAGGAAGGCGCAACTACGGAGAGAAGAAAGGGAAGAACAGGGGAGGGACGACAGGGAGGGGGGGGGTTGATGGGGGAGGAGAAAGCGCGACAGGTGGAGGGAGGGAGAGGAAGCGACAACGGCCAAGGTCCGGGGGGGGGGGGGGGAGGATTGCACTATATATACAAATATACACATGTATATATATAATCATAAGTATATATACTATACCTATTTTAAAAATATATTTTGAAAAATTGCAAATAAATTATATATGTAAATTGAATCTGTACCATTGATTTTTAGAAGATAAGATATCAACCGTTGATTTAAGTAAAATTTTATATGAACCGTAAATTATTATGAATGAAATATAAATCATTGATTTATGTTAGATACGATCTAACAGTTGTAAAATAAAAATAAGAGAAAAGCTCGTGTATTATACCACTCGCGTGAGGGGGTGTTTTGCTCTTTTTTAAAAACACATGAGGGTAAATTGAGAATTTTTTTTTCTTGCACAAGGGGCTTTTTGCTACTTGCAAATAACGTAGGGGGTAAATTTCACTTTACCCATTTTAGAAAAGATAGGGAAGCAGTTTATTATTATTATTATTTTTATTTTTATTTATTTATAATATCACAAAGATAAATTACATTAAACTCTTTGTGCGATATGTGCATCTTAGTAATTCTAAATTATGTTTGAAGCTTAAATTTGATTATAATATGTTTGTCAAAGTTTTCTTCATTAAACCCTAGCTTCGGTTGATGCACACAAGTCCTCAAGTACATTTTATGTCCAAAAGTGGCAGTCAGAGAGTACTGAATAGGCCTTAGTAATAACTTTTTAAATCAATATAATTAATTGTAACAAATAGATAAGAGTAGAGTCAATATGATATGTCATGTGATGGGAATTGAGTAACTCAAGTTGAAAATTTTTCATTATCCTTCTTTAGTTTTGCCCTTCATTTATGATCTCCAGTGGGGCTCTTTGTACAAAATTTTAGTGTATCTTATCTATTTTGAGACTCACGTTGAGACTTTATTGGATCCTCTCGAATCTTTCATAGATTTGCTCGTATGCTCTGTTCTAACTTAGGGAGGGGAAGCTCGTATATCTTCATGCTTGGGGGGCAGCTCATACACTCTTTGTGCCTCAAGATAGCTTGTGTCGCATCGTGGTATGTCCTCTTTATGAATCAATCCAAGCAGCCTACTTCTTGCTTCTATATTATCATATGGGGCTTACGAAATTCTTATTGTTTCCCTAGTTCGCATTATTTTTCGAAATGCAAAAGAAGCTGCATATTTTCTCTTACGGTTTGTAATTTGTATCCCTCTCTACTCGTATTACCTTTTTACATTAAGCTCTATTAAGTTAAAATCATTGTAAGACAGATTAAATGTGATATTATGTGAGTTGACTTCACCAAAAAAAAAAAGGAAGAAGAGAAAAAGCATGCAGATTCTTGTACTGTTATGTAGGCTTGTTGATCTTCAAAATATTTTAGTGTATTAATTAGGGGCCCAAACACTAGAAAATATTTTTCTTCCCATCTTCTAACATCTCTTTGTTCCCCAAGAATTTTAGGTCAGATATGTCTCAAGTGGTCTAAATTTCTGCACAAGAAAGAAATAAATAGGAAAATTGCATCTAATTTTTTTTTTGTGATCTATTTATATAAATTATTTATATTTTTTTGAAAAATTACATATTTTTAATTAAAATTCAATATCAATTATACAAGCACCTCTACTGTTTAAAAAATTACACATACACCCCAAAACATTAATAGTATTACACAAATTATTCCTATTTTTTATCTACTATGGGTGATTTTTAATCTATACTATTATTATACTATTATAAAAAAAACTCATTTGGTGTACCAACTTTAGAATGCACAAATTTACCGTTCGTTTACTTTTTTCTTTAAAAAAAAAAAGTTAGTTAGAATAGTAATTTTAATTTTTTTTAATAATTTCACTATTACATGTATTTTTTTTCTCTCACCCACTACTCCATTGTGTCTCTCACATCAAACTTCCCAATATTTCTTTTGCTTATAATTTTTTTTTTATTAAGTTGACAATTATAGTATTTTTTCTGTGTTACCTCACATTTTCTTTTATCTAAAAGACTTTTTTTTCCTCACTCTAAAGTTGTTTTAAGAAAAAATAAATATATTCTCTTAATCTCATATCATTTATTTTATGCTCGCGGGAACGGTGCAGCAAAAATAAATCTCTGTGAGCATACCAACTTTAGAACGCCTATTTTACCCTCAAATTAGGTTTTTTTCTTCAAAACAAATTTAGTCAAAATAGTAATTTTAAATTTTTAAATAATTTCATAATTTTATAAAAAAAAATTCTCGCACCCACTACTCCATGTTTCTCTTAAACTTCTCCATTTTTTTTATATAATTTATATATCTTTTATAAACTTTCAATTATAAAATATTATTATTTGTCATGTCACCCCACGTTTCTTTATTCTCATGGATTTTTATTTTCTTTTGCTCATTATGACTTTTTTTTTCTCCATCTCATATCACAATTTTTTATATGCTCGCGAAAAGCGCGTACAACGATGACTAGTAAAAGAAAATTTTAAGCTTACTAATTTTTGATTCATCCATTTTACCCTTTCATTCATTCTATTTTTTCAAAAAATAATTGTCCATAATATAATTTATTTCAAATAACCTCACACATATATTTTTTTTCCCCTCACAATCCACTACCCCAAATTTCTCTCAATTTGTTGGTCCATGATTCTTTTTTTTTGGTAACTTCCATCCTCCTCACAAACTCTATTCCACTCTCTTATGAACCTGCCATGAGATATTAGTTCAAAAAATGAGTTAGAATTAAGAATATAAATATACAAATTGTGTGCATTTAAATTAAAATTGTATAATTTTATTTTATTTATGAATAAAAGAATTTTTTATATTTATTTTTTATTTACAATTTAAGATATCATACTCGCTGGGACAACATATGATGGCTTTCAAATTATATAAAAAATAAGAATAATTGTGTAATAATTAATAAATTATGAGAGTGTATATGTAATTATATATTAAATAAATATAAGGAAACATGTGGTGAGTACTCCAGACGGGTAGTGGATGAAACGTCGTTTTCTCTGACTGAACTTGCTATAGCGAGAGAGTTGTGCTGCATTTTTCGTTTCCATGTCCCAACTCAAAAGTCTCAATTTTCACATGAATGCAAACGTAGTGAGTCACAAACATAATCAATTTTCTTCCTCTGACGGGGAAACAAATTCACAGCTGATGATGGGGTTTTTTTCATAAATAATTAATAATACTAGAATTGTCTCGAAAATAAAAATGATTAATTAGTTTCAGTCATAATCAAAAAGATACCATTCATTTTTTTTATAAGAGTTAGGACCTTGACCTATATTTGATCTGACTTTTTTTTCTTATTAATTAAAGAGAATTAAAATTAATTTTTTGATTTTCCTTAAATTCGAACCATGACCACCGGATCTGACCTACTAATAAGATCCCATGATTATGCCAGGAATCCAGGATTGTCGCTTGCCATGTGGCTTCCATTGAGCATCTGCAGACTTTATGGAGTCATATAAATGAGAAAAATACAAAGTTCTGTTTCCACTGTCATTTTTATGTGAGATGTGTATTTATAGAGACACACCGCTTTAAAGCGTTTTTCAGGCTTTAATTAGTGTGCTAGCTCTCATAATATAACACTTTTATAGCTTTTTGGAAGATTACCAATTTTGCTTATTTGATACGTGGTTAAAAAAAGCTTTTAAGCCAAGAATGCTAGAAGCACCGTTTGAGGGGTGTTAGCTTGTCTGCACATTGGCTTTATTAAT
>JACGWL010000856.1:0-17048 GCA_034509725.1 Sesamum angolense
TGCAACTTGAAACTTTATTCTTCACAATTGGGTGGCAGAAAGATTCAATCTGATAACCTCTTCATTAGCTAGGCTCTAATACCATGTTGAATTTTCACGTCATCTAAAAGCTTAAACTATTAGACAAGAGAATAATTTAATGTTTAATACCTCCAACACCCTCAATTCTTTTCTATTTCTTCTTTTTCCTAGTTAAAAGTGTTTGCTTGAGAAATGAAGCTGGTTGATGAAACTCTCTAATGCACACCTAGTCCAACAGACCCCCAATGATGCCACTCCAAGATTGCTTATTTCCATATTCCATGTAAAGAGTTCCGCTGAGTCATGTATTTTGCTGAATAAATCCAAGTATTGACTACTAGAAAGCTTCTTTCTCAATAAAAGACATCTATATAGCAGATGGTTCATAGCTAGCCAAACATGAAAGTATAAAAAAAATAAGTATGCATGTTAGATTCTACCAAACACCATCAATTACATATATAATAATCAGCTAGTGCAGTTCCTTTACATAAACATCAATATTCACAAAGGCATTTCACCAAACATATTGGGAACAAACTTTTCTTAGTATATACCAACAGAAACCAGAATACTTCTATTATCATAAGCTACAGACAAGCAATTCCTTAGGCATGTAAATCATTGAATTCTTTCATATATGTCAATTGGAACAAGAAAGTCAACCATCAACCACCACCAAGTAGCATATAAAAGTTTGACATTGTCAATAACATTTATAAACAACTCATTCAGCTATCTTTTTCTTCATTTCAGGAGTGCAACACAGCAACAGAACGATCATGTAACATACTTACTTTAACAAAAAATCATCTTGCTGGTGATACTAAAAAATCAAACTAGATGAATGTTACCTTGCGATATCTTGGTGTGTTTCTTCCCTTCTAATTTCTGATGGAACATGATGCACCTCTCATGAACCTTTTTCCCACCTATCTTTCACCAAGCCAAGTGAACTTGATACAAGCATCTTTCCTATGAGAGAAGAGCTAGCCAAAATGCACTCTTTGCTGTAAATTTGAGGCCTGATTTACAATATAAGCACTCCAGCATAAAAGCATTATCACTGAGACTATTTTGACTATTGGGATATCAAGTAAAATATCTTAGTGATTATAAAATAATGAAACTGAATCTCCGGCATTACAAACATATCACCCACAACTCATTTGGTCCTGCTTTTACTGTACACTTAATTTATTTTTCCAGAAAATATATCCACACAACAAACAAGATCTGTTTTCTCTACATTACTTTTCCAAGACTTTTCCACTAATATAGAGACTCAAATCACTTATCCTGTTCTTGCTAGTATCAACAAAATCCTATTCTCCCATCTGGGCAACAATTCTGCCGAAATACAGGTGAAGTTTCTCCTTTTTATCTCTCTTGAGGGAAAGTAGAGAACTCAGGGAAGATGATAACACCACAGTTAAGAGGAACTCTGAAATGTATAAATCCTTTTACTCAAACAAAAAGTCAAATACATGGAAAACTGAAACAGATCATATTTCTTACTAGCATAGACTGGTAGGTGATAATAAATCCCATCCTCTTGGATTGTACCGCTAAGATGCAGTACACTTGAAGACGTGACCTGATAAGCTACACAAAGCAGAGACACTGCTAACTCCCTAATTCCACATTTTCCTCATCTATTTCCATTCTCCTAATTCTCTTATCTCTAATTTCAATTCACCTTCAATAGGCATTTTTCAGCTTCTTTATTAATCTCCTAGCTCGTGAACATATATGATTCCTTTTTCATAATTATCATCCTATGTCTTTTCCCTTCTACCGCACATCTATAGATAAACCAAAAAATCCCTCCAAATTTCCTTTCCTCTTCTAGAAATTCCTCCTCTTCCATCCTTCCTACATCACCAAATACAGCACACAACAAATTTAATTCTCCTCTTCTTCCATATTCGAATATCTAATCTTAAATAGTTATAGAATCCAATTTCATCCCCAAGATACCATTTTGACTGCAAAACATCGAAGAGCACACAAACTCATCATTTCCTTTCCAGAGAGCACATGAGCGCAACATATCATTACACAAAACATATATTCACATAAATACACTAGAACGAAGCAACTAAAAACGACAAGACGGCGAGACAAATTCACCGGAAAATAAGCGAATCTCCAGAATCTCGCCGTTAAACCTGCATGCTCAATCTGCAATTTCTACCAATCGATTTCCTCTTTCGCTGTAATCATAGAAAGACTACAGGAACACTCCGAGAGTGACTGAGCTAAACCTGTGCGTTCAATCCGGAAATCTGCCGCTTCGACTTCTGAAGTTGTAATTATGCGTCGAACATGTAGCCTGTGGGGAATTGCACCTTCGCTCTATCGCTCCCAATTTGGGTGCTCGGCCCGTAACCCGTTTATATGTAACGGGTGTCCGCTAGTTGTCCACCTCTTTTATTTCATTTTTTATTTTTGTGTTTCTTTTCGGGCCAGCTTCTTTGAAGGTAAATTATTGTTAGATATATTATAATTTCATATGTTTATTAAAATTTATATATAATTAATTATACCTTCGATTTATTCAAAATTTTAAAAAAATAGAATTTCATATGATCACAAATAAAATGCAAGTCTTGACTATTTTATAAAATATTTCGCTTTCTTTTTTTTTTCATTAATTTGAAAATATTAATTTACTTATTATATTTTGGGAATTTCTTTTTTTTTTAAAGTACTAGAAATAAAGAAAAAGTTAGTGACGTATAGTACAATTATAACAACAGTTCAATTGCACTTTTAGTCTCATACGATAGGGTGTGTTGCATTTTTAGTCTTATAGTTTACAAATTTAGCACATTTAATCCCATAGGATATATATTATAGCAGTTTTGGTCCCATACAATAAAAATTTGGCATATTTGGTCCCATAGGATGAAAATTATGGACATTTGGTCCAGTATGATATAAACAACTTTATATCCTGTTGGACCAAATGTGCTACAACTTTATATATTGTGGGACCAAATATGCTATAATTTTATCATACAGGACCAAAAATGCTACTTATTTTATGGGACTAAATATGCTAAGCTCATAAACTATGGAACCAAAAGTGCAACACAACTTATCGTGCGGAACCAAAAATGCAATTTTCCCCAATTAAATAATATTAGTGGACTCGTTTAAGACCCATCGCTAACTCATATAAGACAGAAGGTGCAATAAATTTTAATGAGTTGACTTAAACATATTTAATATGTTTTGGTAAATTTATTGTAAAAAAAAGTTAGAAAATATAAGAATAATTAGTGATATGTAATCAACATAATCGGTAAAAAATTTAATTAATTAAATCATCGGTTGAACCCATTTATTTAAAGTGCCTGCATTATGTAATTTGTACATCTTATATTAAAGAAGTTAGAATATAAATTGAATATATTATGTAACTTACTATTCATTAGAAACTAATAAAATTATATATGAGTATCAATTTTCATTAGATTATTATTCTTCCGCTGTCAATTTATGGTTTTTGAACTTAATTAATTACTATTAAATAAAATACAAAAAACACAATGAAATGCATGAGTGAATGTTTTAAAATAAGACAAATAATATTTTTTGATGGAAAAATTAGAACCACAAACTATAAATTCGATTAAGTATTTCAATATAAATATAAGCATATCAAGGTCGAACTCAATTATATGAATTAGTTTTTAAATTATTTTTGTATTAATTTAAAATAAAGTGTATAGAAAACTAAAGAATAGAAAAAAATATGAAAGTATATAAAATTTACTTTTGTTTATTTTTGAAGATATTATGGAGATAAAATAACAATAAATGCAATTGATATAATTGTGCGAAATTAGAGGTCAAAGAATAGTGTAGACAATATTACAATAAGGGAAAAAAAATTTAGTCCATTAACTTGGCTCTCGTCAAATTTTAGTTACTAAAATTTATCACATTTTATACACTATATTTAAAAAATACTTCAATCAAATCCAAATTAGGATTTTGGTGTTAATTTTCCAACCAATTGAACGAAAATTGATGATATGTCAGTTAATTGCTTATTTGTCCAGTGAAATAAGCTATGTCATTTTCTGGCGTCACTAATACGTACCAAGGACATCCTACATGACATAATTGTATGTAAACATAAACATCATTATAAAATAAAATTATTTATAAATAATATAAATTAAAAAAATTCCTACCCGCTAACCCCACCCACCTTTCCAATCCCCGTCATCCAGTGCACACTTGGGCGATGACGGTCACCCAGCTGGGCGCTCCTAAGTCGCCCAAAATCTAGGCAACCGTCGTTGCCCAGTTGTACAATGGGCGATGGAGAGTCGCCCAGTGGTGACGCATCGCCACCTTGAGTGGTTGAGAGGGAGGGGGCGAGCCGATGGATTTTTTTTTTATTTAAATTTATATTATAAAAAAATATTTTTTCATAATCTAATTTTATAATTTTATGTATTATATGATATAAAATAAAATTTTTATTTTTTATAATTTATAAGTATTTATAAAATATTTATTTATAATTCTCTATAATTGTATGGATTTATATTTTTTTGTTGATAATGTATATTTTTTGAAGCTGATATATTGAGTTATATTTTATTCTAATTTTTATTATTTCAAGTGTGTAAAATATTATTTATTATATGCATGTATAGACAACGTGTCATGCATAGAAGATAGTAATAAATACAAATTCAAATTTTTTATACAATTTGACCTTTTTTTTTCTTTTTATTTATGTGGAAGAGAAGAGATAAAAAATATCAACTTCAAGTGCTAAGGTATTCTTTAGTGCCATATGTGAGAAATTAAATCATGGACAAACTTAGTGGACTAAAAAATATAATTACTCAAAAAAATAAGTTCACCTCATCTGCCACATCAGACTTTAATGCCAATTATGCCATGTGAGATAAAAAAATCCCTAAATTGAAGCAATGCTGGTGAAAATTAAAAAATCATCCACCGAGAGTACCTAACTGAAGCATTTTTCCAGTATATTATATAAAATCACAATTAATGAACTAAAATTGAACGAGATTCAAATTAATGGACTAATTATGTTTTAATAATTGCTATTTAAATATATTGGGCCACAAAATACAAAATATAATTATTTTGATGCTGAAAATTTATTCAATTTAGATTTTCTTAAGAAAAAAACTAATAAGTATATATGTCCAACAATAAAAAATGTAATTAACAAAATATATACAAATAAACAAATATACAAAGACACCATAGACAAGAATACTTGGTCAAGTCAGAACCTGCTGCATGCATGTTGGTTTGCAATTGCACAGATCTATTGCCCCATATATATATATATATATATATATATATATATATAAAAATCATTTCCATATACATAATGATGATTTCAAGAAATATTGAAATTACGAGCTTGGCTTTAAAAATACACACAACTCAATCATTTCAATTATTACTAAAATAAGGTAAAATTATAAGAAAATAAACGTTTATAATAATTAAAAGTACAATTTTAGAAATAATTGTATATTAACATATTAGTGGCAAACTAAAATTAATTTACTGCATAATTATATTTTCATATTAAGTAAGTTATATGTTTGGGAATCAACTTCGTAATAATAAAAAATAATAAAATAGAATTGTGTTGAAAATAGAAATAAGAAGATTGATAAATGAATAACAGAGAAATATATTTTTCTTAAGACTAAATTTATAAAAAAAAGTTAGATTAACAAATGTAAATTAAGTGTTAAGAATAAAAAATATGGACAAACAAAAGAACTAGTTTCTATTAAGTTAAAATTGCGTATGAAAATTTAATTATTAAGTGAATCCTCTTTTTTTTTTTTTATACATATTTTAATCTTTCAAAAAATAAGATACTATTAAATAAAATAGATAATACCAGTTAAATTTAGGATAAATTATATTTTGTCATCCGAACTATGACCGTTTTTATATTTTGGTATCTAAACTATTTTTTGTGTCAACTTACCATCTGAATTTACGAAAATTTACACTTTATCATTATAACTATTTTTCACCAAGTCTTTTGTTAAAAAAACATCATATGCAATGCACGTGTGATATTTAAAGGTCATCTGATGTGATATTTGTCACATATGCACATCATGTGATGTTTTTTTGATAAAAAAATCACCAAAAAGACGATTATATATGGTAAAGTGCAAATTTCGCAAAGTTGATATGGCAAGTTGACAAAAAAAATATATATATATTTAGATGCCAAAGTGTAAAAACGGGTATAATTCGGATGACAAAATATAATTTATCCTTAAATTTATGTGAAGTGATAGATCAGGAAATCACACTAAAACTACGAAGGTAAAAATTGCAATAACAAAATTTTATTTAATAACATTTCAAATTTAAAAGTTTATGAAGAACATGAACAATATTGACAAAAATTAAAAATTGATTGTAAAATACAATTAGCATAGTTATAAAATATTGCAATGTAAATTAATATTGGTACTATGGATATGTCTAATTGGATTAACTTTTATAAATAATAGTTAATAAATGATTAGTTTAAATTCATGTCATATAAATAAATTTAAAAAAACATCAGGATATATATGATAGTAAAAGAAAAAAATATAACAAGCATAAAATAAAGGAAAAATAGCAAATATACATATACAAAAGATCTACAAATAAAAAATAATAATAAGTTTTATTAAATTAGATTTTCTTATAAAATAATAAATAAATAAGGGACTTTGTTAATTTTGGTTTAATAATATTGGATCTTTTATATATTATATTTTAATTTTGCATTAATTAGTAATAATACAAAATTATTAAACATAATAATTAATAAACATGAAATAAATTCAATATTTATTATATTAATAACAAATTAAATAATTTCCTCATCAACACAATTATTATTTTTTTTTTTTTATACTAATGATGATAGAATTAAATAATCAAGACTTTAAAATTAAATATTCTCCTCTAAAATATATTTTATGTACGTACATTGCACGTAATACTTTCTAGTTATTAAAAAAGAAGTATATTATTAGTTTATTAAGATCATGATTAAAATCAATTTGCATGTATATATATACACTAGAACGCATCACGTGCATTGCACGTGTATAAATATATATATATTTAGAGGTGATTATATATTTTTTAACTGTAGAAAAAATATTAATAATTTTAGGGTAAATTATATTTTGCCATTCGAATTATACTCATTTTTATACTTTGGCATCTAAACTATTTTTTGTGTCAACTTATCATCTTAACTTTGCCAAATTTTCACTTAACCATATATGACCCTTTTAATGTTGACTTTTTTTGCTGAAAAAAGTATCACATGTTGTGCATACGTGAAAAATATCACATTACATAACCCTTAAATATCACATGTGCATTGCATGTGATGTTTTCTTGACAAAAAACTTGTGAAAATATAGATATAAATGACAAAGTGTTTCGTAAAGTTGAAATGGTAAGTTAACATAAAAAAAAAGTTTAGATGTCAACGTGTAAAAATTGTCATAATCCGGATTGCAAAGCATCATTAACCCATAATTTAGTTTATATTTATATCATCGAAATATTAGTATATACAATTATGAATGAGACATATATAGCTGTCTAAGTTCGAATGTATTTGCTATTAACATAATGACTCAAATGAACAAAGCTTAAAAGGAGTCCAGATTCAATGAGGCAAATGTGGACATTCTAGGAAATGAAGGTATTGAAGAAGGAAAGTCCCTAAAGAAAAAAGAAAAATGTTGATTTACCAAATTTGCTTAGCCATGTTTTCCCAAGAAATTGTGCAAAATGTGAGAGTCAGCTTTCTGAGATTTAGAGGTAAAGCTAGTTTCAATGGCAAATGTTTTCCAACTCCATGCTTCGAACTGAACTCACACTTCAATGTATCAAGTTTTTGCAGGTAGACGAAATTGTTGAGCTCGTAGGATGACCATTCGGTGCCACTCTCATGGACGTATGAAATTCCCAACTTTTTCAGATTTGGCATGATTTCCATGACCTCCTTGGTACATCTAAAATTTGTGCTTGAAAGTGTTTGCAGGTTCCCCAGAACAACTGCATCTTTCCCTATGACTTCTGCAAGAAAAGGGTAAGGAAAGAAACCACTATCGAACAAAAGATGCCTCAGTTGTGGCATTTTCCAAATATCCAATGGTAGATATAATATGTCTGGGCATTAGTTTCCCGCATACCTTCGATAAACAACTAGAGTTTGAAGATTGCAAAGTTTGCGTATTGATTCAGGCAACCCGCCCTCGCCGCTATAGCAAAGTGCCATGTATCTTAAATGAACTAACTCAACTATTCCAATTGGAAACTCATTAAACCTTATTGTTAATGCATCCAATACCTTGAGCAGTCTAAAACTAACAATAAAGGATACTAAGTGATTACTGGAGTCGTAGTAACGAAAATAAAGAAGAGAATGGAGATACGAGTCTTGAACAACTGTAAGGTCATGATCTAAAGTATCAGAATGAATACTCACTCGGCGTTCATTATTCCTGCCCTGTGGAAAAACATGACTATTGGAAGCATAGTTCAAAGTATCGGCCGATATTATATCCAGCCGATCCGATAAAAACGTCCTATACCCTATATTATCAGAGATGATTTGGTATCGCCGATAATATCCGATATTATCACCGATACAATGATATTATCGCTCGTATCCGATATTATCGCTGATAATATCAGATTTTATCGGCCAAAAAAGAATTTTTCTTCCCAAAATTCATGGCCTTTTTTAAAAATTCTCTCCAAAAAAATTTAAAATTCTTTCTAAAACACTTTGAAATTCAATAATGCATAAATTGTTTTGTAGTTTATTTGGCCTGTTGGAAACATGAATTCTAGTTTTCTGTTGGAACTCATATAGTTGATACAAAAAAAATTAATTTGAGAATATTTGTATCCACTTAAAATCGTTTGGATAATGTTAGCTAATTTATTGCATGGATTTAATATGAAATTAGTTGATGGCATCAAGCTTGGAGACGCTGAGTAATTGTATAAACTTACTAAATATCCTATAGAGCATATTATCATTATTGTGGGACCTAAACAATTTTGACAGAGTTTTTACTGAATTATCATTAATTTGAGGAATAAATATAGACAATGCAGTGTATTTCGTGTGCTTATATTTTAGTTTTATATATGTATTAATTTTTTAAGCACTTCTATGATTAATTTAACAATGTTTGATACCATAAAAATTTTTGTTTGTAATATTAAATAGTAATTTGTGATACTTATAGTTTTTATGATTTTACTAATTTTTTTAGAATTTTCTAAGTATATTATATATTTGCTTTGTATCGCCCGATAATATCCCGATACGCCGTGACCGATGTGGAACAATACCCGCCGATATTATCACCGGTACCGCGACTTTGAACCATGATTGGAAGTCATTAGCTGAAGAAATTTCTCATCCTTAGCTTTCTGCACGCACAACTCCCTCAACATATCATGGATGATTAAGGATTTAATTTCACCGTTACCATTTCTCCTTCTAACCTCTACGAGACTTCTGTTGATAAGATCACTCAGATAATCCTCTGCAAGCTGTTCGAGGCTTTTATGAGATAGTGGTTTTATAAATCCCTCGGCAACCCATAGCTTGATGAGTTTAGAGACGAAGATCTCATAACCTTCTGGAAAAACTCCCATATACAGGAAACATGACCTTAGATGATGGGGCAAGGAGTTATAACTTAAAGATAGAATCTCCATAAACTCATTGCCATCATTTCTAGCTATTGCTGACTTCACATCTTGAGCAATGCGCTCCCAGTCTTCTTCCTTGCTGTCTCGAGAGAGGATACCACCTATCACGACAATTGCAAGCGGAAGCCCTTTGCAATTTTCTGCAATGTTCCATCCAATTTCCTCCAATGCATAAGGGCAGTCTTCTTGCCAAAATACCGTCGCACGCAGCAGATCCCAACTTGCTTCTGGGCTAAGAAGGCTCATGTGATGAATAGGGATTCTAGGATTGGCATATATAGCCACTTCTGACTGACGAGTAGTTAAAATGACCCTGCTGCTATTATTGTCATCTGGAAAGAATCTCTTGACTTCATCCCAGGCTTTAACATCCCAAACATCATCCATCACGATGATATACCTCCTACCCTTCAAATTTTTGTGCAGACGAACGGCTAATTCGTCAACGCTCTTCTCATGCACTTCACCACCATCCTGTCTCGTGGAATTTACGAGAGTCGTCAATATTTGGTGCACGTTGTAGTTTTGTGATACAACTACCCAAGCACGGGTGTCGAAACGATCCTCAATAAGCGGATGATTGTAAAGATTTCTGGCGAGAGTGGTCTTGCCAATACCACCCATCCCGACAATCGAGATGATGTCGAGGTTAGAGGACGATCCAGTTAGACGATCTTTAAGGTGGAAGAGGTCTTGGTCAAATCCCACCGGCGCGCTTTCGTGACTAGCAACAGATCTTGATGCACCAGCAACCCACAAATTCTCTGCCTCCGGAGCTTCTTCTTTCCCATCCTTGATCTTAGACAGTGCTTCCAGTATGTAATCCTTTGACTTCATCCAGATTCATCAACGTTCCACAACTTTCCGATTCCGAGAGCTCTAACTGATCAGTTGATACATGGGATTCTATGATATCTTGTGCTTCAAATGATGCGTCTCTGATTTGGCCTTCAAGATCCTTGATGGATAAGCTACTTTTCCGTGAAGAATCTTCTTCAAGAATCCCCAACAAACATCCAACTTTCTCAAGGAGATCCGACAGGACCTGTTCCATAGGCTGAGGGGACTCCTCCAATGTTCGCAAGAGTGAAACAAGAGCAGCATAAGCCATATTCTTCTCACCTCTTCCCCTTCACAACACACACAAAAACAAGCAATTATTGAAGGCTATTGGAAACACATTCCGACACATTAATTGGGTTATGTCGTCATTAATTATTAAATGAAAGAAATATAGCACCAACTTTGCATTATTTTAAGGGTTAAATACACTTTGCACCCTTAAACTATGCATTTTGTCTCATTTACACCCCTAATGTATGAAAAGTAACAAAAACACCCATAACAAAATAATTTACCATTGATAGGTTAAAAGTACCCTTCTCACTTACCCCCATACATTTTATTTTACTTCCTAAAATATGTTTTATTAAAATATCTCCCCCAAACTATTTTTAGTGATTTAAAATTTTAGTCACATTTTATTTATAAAATAATATTAATAATTTATATTTTTTATAAGTTATAGAACACAAAAATATTTACAAGCTCAATATATGCAAATATATTTTATAATGTAAATAAATTATGTTAAAAAGTATATGTAAATATGTGTCAATATAAAATGCATATAATATTTTTAAAAATGGTATGTTATATAACTTATAAATTTTTATTCAGCACAAGCAAAATTTATGTAATTTTTTTACCAGTTATGTAAAAATATAAGAATTGCAAATTTATGGAGTTTATATATAAATATATAAGAATTTTATATTCAGTATAAAAATCATAAATTTTTGGTAGTGTTTATCTTAAATAGAAAAATTTATAATAATTCAGATTATATTTAGGAGAATAATTATAATAGAGATACTTTAGGGGTATAAATAATAAGGGTATTTTTATCATAAAAAAATAATGTATATTATGAGGGACTATTTTGTTACGTTTGATATTTAGGAGTATAAATGTACTTTATTCATAATTCAGGGTACAAAGTGTATTTAACCCTTATTTTAATAAACTTGAAAGCTGGGAATTCGGAGTAGTTAGGGAGACTGTGCACGCGAATGCATTGAACATAATGAAACGTTTATTAAGTAAGCACAAGTTGCTATTTGTTTAATGAAAAAGTCGCGTTAATGCCGCTTAGTTGTCTGGCGCTCTTCAAGTTAATTAATGAGATGCTGATATTTGAAAAGGGAAAAATGCAATTTACCCCTGTGTTATAGGAAATGAGCAATTTACCCTTATATGAAAAATAAAACAACAATTTACTTTTCTGTGTTATAAAAAATAGAGCAAAATACCCATTTCGATTCAGCGGTGCATTACACGCGCCCTGCATGCATCTGGGCATATTTTTTTATTAATAAAATATTATTTTATTTACATATATTTAATTATACATTAATATATATATATATATATATATTTTATATAAATAATATTTATTATACTAATAATACGCTTTCTTCGTCGTCTCAAATCGCCGACGCTGCCCGGCAGCCACCATCTCCCTCCCCTCATGAGATTGCCGTCGCCAACCCTAGCCCTGCCCCTCGCGCGATCACCGTCATTGACCCCAGCCCCCACCCTTCGCACTGCCACGTTCCCGCACCTCCCCTTCCTCTTCCCCATTGATTTAATAGTTAAATTTGAACCTTAAATTGATCAACATCCAACGGTTGTCAAATAAGGATATAAATAATATTTTAAATTTTAAATTAAAAAAATTAAAAATGGCGCGTGTTTCACGAAACGCATTGGGGGGGGGGGTAAATTACACTATTTCTGATGACACAGGGGGGTAAATTGCTATTTTATTTTTCTACAGGGGGTAAATTACTCATTTTCCTTAACACAGGGGGGCAAATTGCATCTAACCCTATTTGAAAATACAAGAGAAAATAAATTGAGATGAGATCAATGATTAATGATGTAGAAATCAAGGGTAAACATCCCTTTTGGTCCTTCAATTATATCATTTATCTAAATTTGATCCCTCATGTTTCTTTTTCATTAGAGTTAGTCCCTCAAGTTTATAGATTTTAGGGATAATTACATTCTCCTCCTCTAAGGTATGGTGTAATTATACCTAAACCCTTTGTGGTTTGAGAAATTACATTTAGCAACTCTGATATTTGCTTCCGTCTAACAAATAAGTTTATCAGTTAGTCAAAATTCACTAAAGTTATTGATATTAACAAAAAAACTAATGAAAATTGATATTTACCTTCAATTGACTTATTGCAGGTCAAACAAATTTTTTCTATCTAAACTACCCTTATAACGGTGAAAATATACCTCCTCACATACATTAACACATGAGACGTATGAGAGTAATTTGATCATAAAAAGACTTATATGACTTGGAATAAATCAGTAATAAGTTAATTTGGGGTGCATATAGATTTTTTTTTTGACTTTTTTTGTTAATATCAGCAAATTTCGGAATTTTGACTAACGAAGTTTATTGTTAGATATAAAAAACCTTGAGGATACATGCTAGATGTAATTTCCCAAACTACATGAGGTCCAGGTATATTACACCATACCTCAGGGGAGAGCAGTGTAAATATCCCTAAGTTTTATCAATTTTTTGTCTGTTCCTTTATCTAACCGTTAAAACTAACGGATTTGTTGAAAAATAAAAAATAAAAAACTGGTTCTACCGCCAAAAGGGACTTTTTGGAAGAATTCAATGTTTTTACCACTCTACCAACTGCACCACTTAATCATTTTTCTAAATGAAATATTACTTAAAACGAATAACTAAGAATTAACTTATTAATCCTCAAATATTCAGCCACAATTAAATGGGCAAATTTCTACAACCTAAATCTGAGCAGTGACATCACATTTATGTATTTGTTTATGGCTTTTATGTCTTTTTTCAATGTACTTTTATATGTTGTGATTTATGATATTTGTTTGGTGCTCGTGTTATTTAGGTTGGTTATATTTTAATATTTGTTATCAGAATATGTAGGATGACAATGATTGATGTTGGTTGATTTTGAGATTTTTCAACATGATATTGAGATGTTTTCAATGTATTTTTATTTTACAATTATGTATATGTAATATTTTATTTATCAAAATAATTAAGTAGTGCACTTGATGGAGCGGTAAAGGCCTTGAATTCTTTAACATGCAATGACTCGATTTGGAGTCCTTTTGGCCGTAGAAATAATTTTTCAAGTAAGTAACATTTTATTTAAAAAAATAAACAAGTGGTATACGTGGTTCTACTCATTTAAGAAAATACACAAAATTGTTCTACTCATTTTGAAATAGTCAAAACTAATTCTAGAGATTATGTTTCTATAGCAAAATTAGTTCCATCGTTGTAAAATTGACGAGAATAATTATTGTGTACTAAACGTGGCAAATTGGGAGAGAAACAACTGCTACCATATTAGATACATATTTTTAAACTATAAAATTAAAATATATTTTTTCTCGATTACAAACATCTCATGTAATTATATCACTTATAATATTTTCTTGTTGCAACTACGCTATTGTAATAAAAATATATATCAATTTATATTTTAAACTAAATATAAAAATTGATTTGCTTGTTGAGAATCAGAAATAAAGTTGGATATTGCTTATGTTTTCATTTTTAATTTTGTATTGATTTTCGTATGAAGCTGAGAATCTATTTAGATTATTAGTAGATGAGATTTTATTTTATATTGAATTGTAATGTCAAATCAAGAAAAAATTGTATTTTTTTATCCCATATGTTAGGGCCTTTTTCAATTTACTCCCATTTATTATGATTTTTTAACATTACGTCTCATAAATTGAAAATTTTCTTAATTTTTGTTCTCATGTACATTTTTGATCAAATAATTAACGGGGCTGTCTTACATGCATTTTTTTTAAAATTAAAAAGACGAGAAAATATTATTATAAAAAAAATAAATCAAATAATCTAAATTATGTGAACAAAATTGCATTCAACCCAAAACATAAACAAAACACACAAATCACATACAAGAACACTTGCCTCCAGGTTTAAATCCCATTATCCTTCACAGTTTTGTCCCAAGTCAAGAACTACCAACATACACTTGCTTTCCGACAATCAAGATCACAATGCATGTCTAAGCAATTTTAACATTTTTAACCATCTTCACACTCCTACCCACACCACACCTGTTTCTTTTCACAACCATATTCGTAGAAATCGGGGCAACAACAATTTGAAGATACACACATAAACAAATAAATATAACATGATCATTTGGAATATAGAGTACATCATCGATCATCAATTACAAAAACCACATGCATTAATTAGTCCCATAAATTTTGTTTTATTTATTTTAGTCCCATTATCTTAGCACTCACAATATTTAGTTTTACAAATTACAAAAGCTTGCAACTTTAGTATCAACCATAAATTTTGTTAAATATTTGGCGGAGGAATCATGTGCTCTGTTAAATATTTAACAAAAATTTGTGGTTCGGACTAAACTTACAAGTTTTTCAGACTTGTGAGACTAAATCTTGTGAGTATTAAAACAGTTGGACCAAAATCTTTTTAATGAGGATAAGTTGTGGGATATAAATTGTAATTTTTTCAAATTAAGAGGACGATTATCTATAAGATGAACTAATAAACTTATCTCGCTGCGTCCAAAAATCGTAGGGCAGCCATGCTTGCCAGTAATTGTACACGTCCTGAACTAAGTCTTAGTACCTGCAGCAAGTAAATTAAATGCTAATGAGCTAATGATTTGCAGCTAGCTACTGATCTGATCTCATGAATCAGCAACAACGTCAAGCAGTTTACCTTTCGTAGAGAAGTATTAGAGTGGGAGTTGCGATAATCACTATTGGAATTGACACGAACTCTGAGGCCTTCGTTTCCCAAGCTTTGTTGTTCCTCTTGTATTAGCATTGCTGAGGCCACAACAGATGAGCTACATTTACACAACTCAATCATTTCAAGACTTGCAATATCTCCAAATTCAGGAGGGATTGCCTCTAACTTGCTGCAGAAACTGAGACACAAGTGTTGAAGTCGCGGGAAATGTGTATAGTCGGCATGCCACTGTTCCAAAGAGCTTACTTCAATGAGTAGGTACTTTAATTTAGTGAATTCGCCTTCATTTGGTTCCCATACCGATCCGTCAAAGTCAAAATTTCTCAATTTTAGCACTTCAAGATTGGGCAACGAACCAATGACAGTCATGTTTTCCCAAGAAATTGTGCAGCCCTCGAGAGTCAGCTTTCTGAGATTTTGAGGTAAAGCTAGTTTCAAAGGCAGATGTTTTCCAACTCCATCATCCTTCGAAATGAACTCGCACTTCAAGGTATCAAGTTTTTGTAGAGACGAAATTGTTGAACTCGTAAAATGACCATTCGGTGCCACTCTCATGGACGTAAGAAATTCTCAACTTTTTCAGATTTGGCATGAGTTCCAAGACCTCCTTGGTACATGGAAAATTTTTTACATCTGAAAGTGTTTGCAGGTTCTCCAGGACAACTGCATCTTTCCCTATGACTTCTGCAAGGAAAGGGTAAGGAAGGAAACCTCTCTCGAACAAAAGATGCCTTAGTTGTGGCATTTTCAAAATATTCGATGGTAGATATAATATGTCTGACTTTAAGTCGACCAAATCCCTTCGATAAACAACTAAAGTTTGAAGATTCCAAAGTTTGCATATTGATTCGGGCAACCTGCCCTCGCCTCCAAACCAAAGTGCGATGTATCTTAAATGAACTAATTCAACTATTCCAATTGGAAGCTCATCTGTAAAGAAACATGCCTATGGAAATTCCTTAGTAGAAGAAATTTCTCCTCCTGAGCCTTTTGCACGCTCAACTCCCTCAACATATCATGGATGACTATGGATTTAATTTCACCGTTACCGTTTCTCCTCCTAACCTCCACGAGACTTCTCTTGATAAGATTACTCAGATAATCCTCTGCGAGTTCTTCGAGGCTTTTATGAGATAGTGGTTTTATGAATCCCTCGGCAACCCATAGCTTGATGAGTTGAGAGACGAAGATCTCGTAATCTTCAGGAAAAACTCCCATATACAGGAAACATGATCTTAGATGATGGGGCAAGGAGTTTAACTTAAAGATAGAATCTCCATAAACTGATCACCAGCATTTCTAGCTATTGCTGACTTTACATCTTGAGCAATGCGCTTCCAGTCTTCTTCCTTGCTGTCTTTAGAGAGAACCAACACGGTCAACGACAATTGGA
>JACGWL010000857.1:0-49510 GCA_034509725.1 Sesamum angolense
AATCAAAGAAAGGCAGAACTAAAAAAATAGAGAATAAAAAGTTCTGGAAGAGGTCAGATGGTGGGCTGTCCAAAGATAGGTGGGGTACGAATCCTTAATAGAACCGATCTCATGATCACGTCCAGCCTTCTTCCGATCTCTTCTCCAAGCGGAGGCCCCTTGTAGGGATTAGCGGCTTGACTAATCTTAGTAAAGGGGCATACTCGACCAAGAGAGAACGAGTTAAATACACTTTACAAACAAAGGTACGAGCTACATACGAGGAGAACGAACTACATATATGGAGTGAACCGAGGAGGTACGGACTATCTCTTCCATAAGAGGAGGAAGAGGCCATTATCACTATAGTTTAAAGGTCGGGCTCCTCTACGGCGGAATCTTTCACTGCAAGCAGTCTCTCGTCCCGTGTTCACTGAATTCTTAGGGCTTTCAGTCTTCATGCCTGATTTGAGCGAATAGTTAGTCTACCCAGTCTCTTCGCTACGCCCTCGCTTTTAGGAATGCTTTAGTAGGCCCAGTCCGTCTAAGCTAGAACTGCGGGTGGGATTGTCCTAATAAATAGGAAGGGGTACGGGGGGATCGTACAAGTCAAGTTTCTCTATAGGCTTAACCCACCTTAAACAAGCTTTAATAGGTAATCAGCTTATCCAAATAGGGAATCTTCTGTGACGTAAGTCAGCCGTTTAGTACTAGATTTCGCTTCACACCTGTCGCCTCTTCGTAAGGCCGCATTCTCCGCTCCAAGTCTAAAGGAGAAATTGGTCATGACGACCCCATATAGAATAACTTCTCCTACTACGCCCAAGGCGCAAAAAAATCAAGAAGCGGAGAGCATTTCTCTCCGTAAACGAAAAGGAAGCATATCAATTGTTCTCTTCCCCGGAAAAGTGGTCAAGCCCTTTCTACAAAAGCTAGGAGCGAGCCTTCAATCGAGTGAAGTAATTTCCGTTTGTGTGGCACGAGCGATGTCAAAGTCAATCTTGTATCGAGGATATGCGGATGCGGTTGTGGAAGCATCTCTGAGAACCTCAACTGCGAAGTCTAGTCTAGCTTTCTTTGTCGAATAGTTCGTTCCAGTTTAGGCTTTCCTCGCCCGGAAGTCCTATGACTGAGCTGTGTTTCTATCCGTCCCCGTCTTAGTCGAATACCTTTTCATTTCCCTTAAGAAAGACGAATTCAATGAGACAAGTCCCTCTTCGGCTATGCGAGACTGGCAACAAACAAGGCTTGTTGCCTTTTTAGTAGTCAGGAAATAGACCTCGTCAACTACTTAGTCTTCTGGACAAAGAAAAAGCACAACAACCTTGATCTGCGGCTTTTGAACCGATTGGAGGGAGTTCTAACGATCGTAGCGTAAGGCCAAGCTGGGAACTCAATGAGACTTCCAGCTAGGGATGGTGGGTTTAGCCCCTATCTCTCCTCCTTAAGAGCCCTTAACGCATTCCATAACTGAATGAGCTTCCCCGAGTCAAAGTCCGTGACTAACGCTCAGTTTTGAGCCTCGACCGAGCACAGCAGGTCACGTTCCCATGTGAAAGGCACTTCCGTCCGTCAAAAGAGTTTACTACTCCGCTGATCAATCCAACGCAATAATCCCGACTAGGCATCAGGCTCGATTCGGGATTACTAATCACTAACAGAATCGGAAAGAAACTGAGTTTCCTTACTATTACTAAAACAAAGAAAGTCGGGTAGAGCTTCTTTGAAAGGAAATGGGATTCGTATTCTTAACCTAAGGATACCGAAAGAAAGACAACAAGACTTTCCGCCTGAAAAGAAGAAGCTTGCTCTTCCGACCCAACCGCTTTTGCGTGCTATTCCTTCCGCCCTGGTTCAGGGCTAGTGCTTTATTTAAACTAGCCCGAGGCTTACGTAGTGAAAAAGGGCTTTAGCGGCTCTTCTCCTCAACCTGTTCGATTGGAGCTAGCTATAGAGCGCACTTTTTCTATGCTTTATTTACTTACTATAGAGGCGGGGTTCCCCCTCAACAACTTGACCCTACCTACCAAGAGACTTTTGTACTACTTACTCTCCAGCCGGTCCTGCTTCGGCCACTTCTTCGAACGATTATTCAAGAGTTGGAAGGCCTTCTCATAGCCTGTGAATCGGAAGCCCTAGACCATACCAACTCGCTTTGGACCACTTCTCCCACTAGACGGGACATCCTTGAAGCCAAAAGGCTGTGAAAACTTTTGAGATTGAAATCTCAGTTTAGGAAGGTACCTTAGCCTTCATGCCCTCGATCAAACTATCAACTGACCGACTGGATGGACTAACAGAAAAAGAGTAGCCTACGCTGGCTGGACCACTGGGCATACCTACATACGGACTGCAGACAGACAGATACGAATTCTGCCCTACGGCTATTACACATGACCTGAGGAAGGAAGAAAGGAAACTTGGTCCTTAAGTATTAGGCTGATCGGCTGATAGGATTGACTCGCGGACTGAATAGAAGTGCGATTGTAACTGCTTTACCGGCTCAAGTAATCATTCCAAGCCCTGGAAGTCTTCCTACCAGTCAACTCTTATTCTATTCCGGTAGTCCCTAAAGTGGTAAGGTATCATAAGAGAAGAGAGATGCCAAAGATGAAAGGAAGGAGAGGGCATCCAAGCCTATTCCATCTAGTCTGTAATCCGTAGCACGTAACCCCTATGCCGGTCCTGTAGAGCGAGTTCCTTTTGTTTGAGTCTGTGAAACTCCGTGAAGCAAGGACGCTTTTATCTTTAGCGAGTGTTAAGTTCCTGGCCTTGTTGTGTCACGAAGGCTCGAAAACATTTGATTCTTGCTTTATTTCTTTCTTCCGCGGATTTTCTTTCTTGCTTGGCGAATTGCCTTTTTTAGTAATTTGTGTTGTAATCGAAAGGAAGAATTTTTCTTTGATACCCCTCAGGGGATGTCTTCGCTCGTTTAACCTTACTTCTATTTCCCTCTATCCCGCCAGCAGCCTACAAAACTACCTTCATTACTGAAAGGGGTTTTTAGAACTTCATTTGAGGATGGTGGTGCATCCCTTGAGCGCTCCATCAAGCAGTTCTTTCCGGCTCCTGTAGAAGATGACATTTAGTGCTCGCCCGTCCACGGGCACCTCTTCGAGTTAATAACCAAATCCTCGTCTTAGAGCTAGAGCTATGGAGTGTGAAAGAGAAAGTATAGTTGGTTGTTGGAGTTCCTCTGAGCACACAAGACAGAGTGCCGTCCGGGGTTTCGGTTTCGTTAGCATCATGCGACAGAAAAGAAGGTAGTCAGTCGCCTCCGATACCATAGGAAGCGGCCATAAAGTGTTGGAGGGAGGCATGGGATCCCTTTTTTTTGGTGGGGGAGAGGAGAAGTGTTTGCTAGCGGCCCCAATCAATGCCCAGGAGCAGAAGCGCTTTCTAAGTGTTTTCTCACTTGGTCGATCTGGCAGTTCATTTCAGTTCGGTGGCTAAATAGTTAGCTATCAAGCTGGTGGGACTGGAACTCAACCTGCACATGTAGTAAGGTTGGGTCTCTTCCCCGGAAAAGTAGTTCCGCTTTTCCTGAAGTAAAACAATTAAACTAGTAGAGGAAGGAAGCGATGACAGGAATGTCGTAAAGGAAGACGAAGAACCTACTACTTATGCGCTTGCCCTTTATCTGCCCTACCCGCCCCCTTCTCTTCTAGGGATGAGGAAGGAAGAAGGTGATGTCCGGATAAGCTCCAACTGGAGAAATTGGAACTGGAAGAAGCTACCTTTGGCTCCTTCCCTTAATGCTGAAGAGCTTACCTGTCTTGATAGTCCAATCATCGAAGTTGAAGTGAAAAAGGCTTCAGCATGAAAGCCTACAAGGCCCCCGGGCCTGATGGCATACAGCCGATTTTCTACCAGAAATTTTTGGTCATAGGAGACCTGCTGTGGTGGCTGTGGTTAAGAAAACCTTCGAAGAGGGAAGAATTCCTGACAACATGAACAATATCCTTATCACCCTTATTCCTAAACAAGAGAAGCCTGCCACACTTGCCCAATGTAGGCCGATCCCTCTATGCAATGTCATATACAAGGTGATCGCTAAAGTTGCTGTGAGTAGATTGAGACCCCTGCTGGAGAAACTTCTCTCTCCAAACCAAAATAGCTTCATCCCAGGGAGGGGCACCACTTAGAATTGTGCAAGAGCTACTTCACACTATGAGGAGAATGAAAGGAAAAAAGGGGGTATGGCTATCAAGTCGATTTGGAAAAGGCCTATGACCGTGTCCGGTGTGACTTCCTTCACAGTGTTCTAGTGGAGCGTGGCTTCTCTAACAAGTGGGTTTCCCCCCTAATGAGCTGTGTGACTGCTTCTAGCCTCTCCGTCCTTTGGAATGGGGAGCGCACTGCTGCTTTTACTCTTGGGCGTGGCCTAAGTAAGGCAGGGGTTTCGGCTGGTTTTACCTACCTTTTATGTATGGAGAAATTGGCCCAGAATATCAGTTCTGTTGTGGACACCAAGTCTGGAAGCGGCTTAAGCCTGCTAGATGGGGGCCCCGATCCTCTTTCAACGGTTAAAAGTGGAAAACCGTTCCTCTAACTTGAGTGGCTTGACGCTCAGGAAGGCTTGGACAAAGAAATTCCATCTTTTGATCGCTAAGAAAGTGATGATCGATTTGGATAGTAGGCCCATAGTCGGTTAAACTCAGCCTGAACTCAGCTTGCTCTTCTATCCGCCACCATCTCCTTACGAAAGGGCGGTCCTTTTCATCTCTAACTCGAATGTTCGAGCTAATGTAACGGCTGTTTCCGGTAGTTGGAGTTGCCTTGATGTCATAAAGGTGCCCAGTTCAGAAGGTGCGAAAGAATGGCTATTCTTTGCACGTTAATGAATCGAGGAATTGCGTATGTAGGTCTGCAGGTCTGTAAAGGAGAATCAAGATTAAACGGGTAGTATATCCCTAATAATAACAAGAGGGGTGCTAAGCTAGGGTTCAAATCCAATAGCAACTAGAATAAAGGCGTAATTTTCACTTTCAACAGACTTTACAAAGGTGGAATTCTCTTTTGGATTATCCTAGTAAAAGAGCGAAAAGTCATTTAGAAATAAAGGCTTTCAATCCGACCCGGGGAGTAATATCATATATAAAAAAAATAGAAATAAATAAGAGCCGAAGCGCTAACTCTGACAGACTGCCGAGTGAAAAGAGGTATTAGGGAGTCGTCGTGAAAGAGAGTCCTTTGTGGATAAGAAAGTCTTCAATAGGTAATGCTAGTGATCATTCTAAGAGGAAGTCGCTCATACTACCGGGCATTTACATACGCCAATCAAGGGCGGTTACGCAAAGAAAGATAGAAAGGGGGATGAGACTCTATAGCAAACGATGAAAATGTAGGGGCTAACGACCATAATATAGATATCATTCACCACTAGCAAATACGAGTGAGAAGAACTCTTCTCTCACCCTCGGAACGGTAAGGGTAAAAGATCCCTTTTTCCTTGATCACTTCACTTGAGCAAAGGACTTTCACGACACGGCTAAGAAGGCATAAGTGGCAATCAGTGTTACTACTATAATGAAATTGACTTCGTTTCGATGGACTCGTTGTGAAACCCTTATCGGCGGTTTCGAGCTCCTGTTGGGTTCACCCCCATTAGTGTTGGTATTTTTCTTTTTTTGTTCTAACCAACCCGTAGAAAATAGAATCCCCTTGTTTTCTGGGAGAATGCAATAAGAGCACAAGGAAGCAGATCCTTTAACATAAACCAATAGATACCCCAGTTCAAGAACTATGGCAGCTCAGTCTAGTACAATCTCAGATCCGGAGTCGCCTATCCTTGGTTAGGAAATCAAAACACTCGGAAACCACTTAGAGTAGCGACAAGGATTTCTCGAACAACCAGGTATTACCGAGTAAGAGAGATAGGATCTTTGAAAGAAATAGCATCGACTGCAACAATGCATATAGCACCTTAGAAGACCCCGAGTCGAAAGGTAGTGAGGGATTCTGCCTAAGTAGACCCAGTCATTTAGGAACTTCGAACATCTCCGCCTAGAGCGGATGTAGTTGAATTTGGACCTTAGCTATTCATCTGCACCTGAGACCAAGATTCTAAACCTTGTCTTTCCCGCTTCCCTTCGCAGGAAATTACTTATAGTTAGTAGACACTGATACCTTATAACTACCAATTACCAGGCCTAAACCGGGGAGTCGGAAGTAACAGCTTTTATAAACGAAAAATCCAACTCAAAGTCGAACGCAGGAAACTCTACCTACAGAAGCCTCAATTCAGGAGGTTGGCAGCTTATCTACTTCGTAGCCTTCCATAAAAATGGGATCGAAGGATCGCAACCAAGCACATAACATTGAATCTCGTGAAAGACATTATTTGGCTAAGTCTATCCTTTACTAGCGTTGGAACTTAGCTCAATCGGGCACTCCTTTGCTTAGATTAGACCCTAGGGCGCGAACTATTGACTACTTACTTTAATTCCTAAATATAAAAATTTTATCGATACTTAGTCTAACTCTCTTAAATCGTGTAATGAAATCAATGAGTCTAATTACTCCGAAAGTAAAGGAAATTAAATTGGCCTGCTCTTCTCTCTTTTCTCTATTGAACTATGGAAAGCACTTATAGTAGTGACAGGAATTCACCACTACTTATGACTTTGCCAATGGGGCAAACGAAGGCTAACCCGTTCTGGTTGTTATGACTGGCAAGAATCAGTAGGTTATTTCAGTCTTGCTTGTGCGCTTTGGTCCTTCTTACAGAGACTATCCTTTGCATCAGTTCTGATCCATCCAAGGAATGAGCTTCCAAACCCATGGACTACAAGGAAAGATAGAACCTTGCCCGGCAACAGCTGATTCAATAGCAGATGGTCTTGGAAAGAACCTTTCATTCGATGCTTCTGATTCTTCCAGACAACCAAGCTTCTAAACTCAATTCACCAAATAAGCATGACTTAGCCCCTTCTTTTTCTGCTACCAAGGGAATCGCACCGGGAAATCCTTAATGGATCGACCATCCCCCAGCCGATTATTTAATAGATTTCCACCAAAAAAGGTGGATTGTAGGTTCTGAAAGACGCTGACTTTGTTTTAAAGTCTTAGATTTTTCTCTCTTTTTTGCTTTGGATGGTTACTTTCTTCTTAATGTAATTAGATAGTGTGCAATCCAAAGATTTTTATTGTGGGAAGCCAGGAAGAAAAGAAAACGAAGCTTAGACAGCATAAGATCAACAGAAATCTCCGAAGGGGGGACGCATTCGAGTTAGAAGTCTTACTAGAGCCGGGTAGCCAAGCTAATCCGATGGGAGAGGCATGCTTTTATGGATGTATGCATCGGAGATGGCAATTATGTTTTCCTAAGGATGACCGGAGGAGTGACGTCTCGCAAACGATAGTATAGGGAAAGTCTAAATTGAACCAGGAATACTAGACATGCTACTCTCAACAAAGGAATGCAACTAGAGGGATCCGACCATCAATGTTTGTTCCGCCGGACCCATCCCACTTTCTCAGTTCATAAGGAATAACTTCACAACAGCCTAGACAAAGGAAAGGTATTTATAGCTTCCCCCTACATTCAAAAAGAGATGGATCCCCTCACGAAACCCGCTTTCTAGGCCATATAATAAAATACTATTTGAATTTCTTGTATGGATTGATGAAATTTCACGAAATGACGTAGGAGACTGTTAGCTGCTGGAGGATGTGAAAAGCAGCTTTATGCTCATGAACCAGAAGGCTGACGTTGGAATAGAAGGCGTGTAGCTTTCCTCAGGCTGGAACGCGTACGCGTACTTGATTCCGGGTGTTCACCTCTTTTAGCCTGTGAAATGAAAGCAGTCTAGCCAAGTCACTTTACTCTCTTGATCCGAATCCCTTTCTGGTGAAATGAAAATTCCACTGCGCAACACACTTGGAGTTCGAAGTGGGATAGAGATAATGAGCTCTTTAGTTGAACTGGCTGCTATCTTTCTAAACAGTGGTTTTCTCTTTGATACCGATACCCTCTCGTCCCGAGCTTCTTGAAAGTGCTTTCTTTTGAGTGAAGGCAGCATAAGTGCATTGGTCACATAGGCTTGACTCGAACTGGGGTAGTTTTAAAGGCTTTCAGGAGCGTAGCCTTTGAAGGGTGGCGTCCCTTTCCTCGCACGCTTGGTTGCAAAGGGCTATAGTCAGAGAGAGGGCGTGGACTTCTTAGAAGTATTCTCCCCTGTTGTGAAAGACAACTCTATTCGTCTTGCTTGCCATGGTTGCACTCTTTCGATCGGCGATTGTGAAAAAGAGACATTGATAAGATATATCCTTCCTAACATTCTTCTATGGCTATTGGAGATCGGATCTTGCCAAGAATACGCTGTTCTTTCAATGTCATTATCTTCCCTTCCTCCAAGACAAAGGAGTAGCGGGGAAACTGACTAACTAGAGTCTAGCTCCTCTAGGGCCCAATAGACTGAATTAGTCCTTCTACCCTGCCAAGGCGCGAAGCGCTAGTTGAGCTAGGAGTTTCAAGCGCTAAGTCCTTTCCTTCGGGAAGTCATTCAGGCAAGAAAGCCAGGAAAAGCAAGTCAATCAAGGGTAGCAAGCCAGTTCCCTCCCATCGGTCCTATTCCTGTCTCCTTTCTGAAGAAAGCCCTTCTCTTTCTTTGGGAATGAATCGGATATTTCCGGAACTCCTAAATCATTTGGTTTCGACTTGCCTTCCTCAGGATTAGCCTTCTTGGATGAATGCCGGGGAGTGTGAAGGGGGACAGGAAGCAAGAAGATAGGATACATCGGTGTAAATTCTTTCTATATGAACCATTCTTTTTAGTTTTCTAATGAAAAATCTTCGACGGTTCCATTTCCAGAGTAATTGAAGCGCACAATTGGGTTCACCCTGACATCCGTAGATGCCAACCGGAGTGAACCTGCAGAGAGTGGCCCAGTAATCTTCTCCATCAGGGTAGCCGCAGTGAGATAGAGTGGTGAAGCTAGGTTCCGAATGAAAACAGAGCGAGCAGTGGAGGCAAAAGGTATGACATTGGAAGCTGCTTCATTGCCGATTGCTTCGATCCAGAATAAGGCGAAGAAGAGGCTAAAGAATTCTTTCAACACTTGCATAGACAGCCACTTTAATATTCACAGGATTTTCATAATTGAGCAGATCGGCTGCTATGCCTCCTCCCCGAACCATCAAAGTAGAGCCACAATCTTAGTGCCTACCAAACTAAACCGTTATAGGGATCAACACACCCAACAAACCATCCCTAACCGATGATTGCCAGTTCCTAAGCTCCGGCCTAAAGACAACTGCCTTCTCAACCACTCGTATGACTTGTTCACAACTCTCAGATCCCAATTGACACCCAATTTCTGATAGAATTCCTGGTCTGCTCTGCTGTAAAAAACCGGCATTTATGGTACTGTTGTCACCAGTCCTCTTGGGAAGGCCACCTCCTACAATAGGTCATTGAAGGCGAAAATCCGACGGATCAACCGTAATTTTCTTAAAGAAATAAAGCTTCTGTCCCGTAACGGTTGATATCAATCTTTCTTCGATGCGAAGAATAGAACTAGTTGGGAAGGTTCAATCAGATACTACACGGAACAAAAACAATATATCAATTCTCTTTAGGTGTTGAATATTGATTAGCTTCGACTCAAGGCAGGCAGGCATAACACGAACCCCTGCTTTGGCTCGCTGTTCATGCTGTACCCGATGTCCTATCCGAAAGACCTTCCATTGCACATTCAGCTGACTCAAGATCTTTTCGCTTTACGCCCTTTACAATAAACCTTTCCTTCTCGGGATACCATCCTACCCTCACTCCCGTTCCTGACCCGAGGTCCCTACCAAAAAGGGGTATTTTGTCAATACCCGATATTGGAGCTTGGTTGCCTGCTTCTATCAATTTCATTGACCCTATACCTGTCGTACGAGTTACTTCGCTCCTCTCTACTCGCTACGTGTCTTCAGTACCCTATCGGTTGAGCTACCTTGCTACCTACACTTAAGAGTTGACTGAGTTGGAGATAGAGAGAGCGGGAAATCGATCAATCATTTAGGAAGTAGAGTTTCGACGCTCCTATCTACCTATAGAAAAGTAAACTACACCGCCTAGCCCCCTCGTTATCAATTGAGCTACTTCCGTCAGTCGAGCATCTTCAAACCTTTCAGTCGAGCTCAATTACATAGAGCCTGGACGATACATGTTTATTTATATAATAATGCGGGAAAATCCATAGATGAAGAATTCACTAGGAGGAAACCTTTTTTTTTACCATATAGACCATGCTTTAGCACGCGGGTGACCAGTCCAGATCATCTTTTCCTATGAAAGCATGAGAGTGAAAGGATACTTCGATGCCGATCGATAACCCTTATTATCCGGAGCAAGGGCACCCAGTCTCAGAAGTTAGAGTTTCTGTCGAAGCCTGAAATGAGTAATCCAGAACCTCTATCCGTCTATCTATGGAGGATTCCCCGAATACCTGATCTGCTAGCACTGTGAATTACCTTATACCTACGCAGCAGGAAGGATATGGAGCACCTACTTCTACTGGTCGTCTGCTCTCTCGAGGTCGTCTTCTCTAGGTAGAAAAAGGACATTACGGGATATCTCCAAAATTCGATGTACTTCTTCAAGTGTAGGACACATCTCATGTTTGCCGAATCTAAAAACCATCGCCTTTGCATCCCAACACTTCACTGCGGCTATGATCAGATCCCAGTGTTGGTTCACTTTTTACTTTATCCTCCACCTCAATACATCGAGCCTCTTCTCAATGATGTTAAGCAGCTCCTGATCGCAGCAATCATGCCTTCGAAGCTTTTTTCATTCTCCAAACTTGGGATAGACGATGGACCCGCTATTCTACATGATGTAGTATTTTGAAAGAAAATTCCATCAAAAGAGTGGACATTTCTGACATCTCTTGACACCCTTGCTTTGTTTAGGGGGCCTTGCCTCATGATTTTCTTGGCAAGCATTTTGCTGTTGACGTGTGTCCTCCGCACCCATTTGAATGAGCTTGTTCAAAGAATGTGCGCTCCTTCTTCCTATGTTGGAAGGAAGGGCGAGTACCTCTTGAAGGACCTTTTGTAAGGGACACCTCCCAAGATCACAAATCGTCGGGCAAGTGCCCTCCGGGCTTTCCTCTGACCACGAGTGGCATACTCTGGTATGAACCCGTCCTTGAGGTAATTGTAGAAAGAAGAATATCATGGTTCCCGTCGTCCTCGTAATCTTCCTCGTCTTGACTGGTGATAGTTCATCATCTTCCAACTCAATACAAAAGTCTTCATACAAGAAGATGAATGAATCCCGTTCACTCCACTTCAGATAGTTCTTTTTTCAGTAAACTGAATGAGTGTCTCCTAGAGTTTTGAAGCTGGATCTCGGAACTAAGGAAAGCAACTATTACAAAAGGCTAAAGAGGCGGAACCCATTGTAGCAGAATAAGCTACCATTGATTTTGCACCTTCAAGACGTGAAGAAAGACCTGAACTCATATGAGTGGAAGTACTTTCCAGAGCTTGACTAAGGACATCTTACCGATATTCAAAAAGGGTCGGCCTTATCCTACATAAGCCCATTCCCTAAACGGAATAGACAGAGACGACAGAAGTCGACCGATGGAAGTCGAAACTGTCACATTATGACAGCCCAAAAAGACGGTATAGATGACATTGGATTCATTCATTCCTATATCTTTCAATCGGTCTCAAGTCTGAGGTCATAGCATCCTTGCTTGAAATAGTTCCTCTGGCCCTGGTCTAGTAGCTCGGGTCGGCGTGCCCTTGATTCTATTCTTTCTTGTCTACGAAGCCGGGTCCTTGAAAGACTTCTTCCCGGACATCGGCCTTCAATCGCTTGTTCAATAACTCTGCCTGTAACGGTCAAGGCTTGGCTAGCGAAGTGAATCAATTGAAGTCTTTTTAGTAAATGAAAACTATAGTGTTATGGGCCCCTTGAGTGATTCTTATCTCAAAATAGTCAAAGCGTGAAAATAAAAGGTAATGAAATTCTTTTTTCTAAAGAAAGAGGGCTAGCCTAACATGCTGAATCAGCTTGTTTTAGGTCATAAAGGGAATAATCTTTCTTTTAGTCATAGCTGTAGTAGCTTACTAGTAGGAGGAGTAGGATCTAGCCCTGCCTGCTTCGGAAAATGCCTTGCTGGCGAACTATTATACTATAGAATAGTACCCTTTCGGAGGCATAAGGCCGCGGTAAGTCCAGTGTGCTAAAAATATGGCCGTTGATCAAGGGAATTTACATTGCGACTCCTAAGGAAGAGGGGCCCTCTCTAATAGTACTTGATGATAGGAGTTAGCGAGGGCAAAGGTGAGATTTAGATGCTAGACGGAGACAACATCCTGTCACTACCATACCCTACATAGAGACCCACCCAGTTTATATTATAGGGTAGGCGGAAGCCCATAAGGCCCCATGTCCACGTGCAACAATTGCCCATGTGCTCACGAATTGGATTTGAACCAATATCAAGCGACTTTCCTTTTCTTTAGTCGATCGTGAGTGGGTCTGTCGTCCTCCTCATTATAGTCCTCCTAGAATCAATAGCATTTCGTCGGAATACATCCTGTCTTTTCACCTTAGTAGTCCTATGCATAGTTAGTACTATAGCCCAATCATGGCTACTAATAAAATAAGACTAGGAACCAAAAACCAGACGAAATAGTAGGTATAAAGTAAATTGCCCAATGTTTCCAAATTAGTCCAACTTCGTACCTTTCGGCATAAACCGTATATCTCAGAGAGGTCGTATTTCTTTGGGTTGGTAGTAATGGAATGCTTTCATTATCTAAAATGAAGAACATTTCCCACCAAAAGATCAGTCCAATAATACCACTCACTGGTAAATAGCGCAATACTTCTTCGTGAATCTCCGCTATTTGAATATTGAACATCATAACAACGAATAGGAATGAAACGGCTATAGCTCCTATATGAACTACTGGGAAGATCATTGCGAAAAAGTCGAGACCTAAGAAAAGAAGTAAACCGGAAGTATTGCGAAAGACTGGGATGGGAAACAAAACGGAATGTACCGGATTTTTAGCACGTACAACCATCAAACCAGAGACCAAAGCAGGGCTCGACAAAACAGAAAGTATCATAGTACGTCGTCCTTCCCTGAAATGGAACTTTTCATGCTAGTTCTTGCTCCAGCATGAAAGTCGATCTATTACGACCAGCGCGGTTGTTCGTATTTCATTTTCTTCTTCCAAGACAAACTCTGTTAGGCACTGAGTTATTTACGCAATCTCAAATCTCTTTACATGTAGTTTAGCCCCTCCTCCCAAATTTCTAATTATTTGTAATAGTAGTTGGTATGTAGTACTGTCAGCCCCGAATTGGGAAAGATCTACATATATGCTATTTAATATAGCAATATCATCCCAGGGACTAGGTGTCCAGTATATCATACGAAGTAGTCCCTGGTGGTAACACTATATTGTTAGCATGAAAAAGGGGGTTTATACCCGTTCACTTATTTGTTTCCTTTTATGTGTCTGAAATAGATTCCGTTACTTTCTCTTTATAGGTCTCCTGTGTCAAATTGCGCAGCCTAGCGACTCGAGCAAGAAAACGGATGCGCGGAGCCTAACGCGCAACGGCTTTCGCGCTAGCGCGCTCATCCTTATGCTTGTTCAGCTGGCAATTATTAACATGAAAAGTGGAATTGCTAATCCAGTAAGGAGCTCTACCAAATACGTTAAAACTAAGTCTGACATGTATAAATTTTTTATATATAAGAAAAATTCAAATGAAAAAAATGAAGAAAACTTTACTTCTTCTCTTACGATATTTCTAGTTGGATGAAAAGAGCGCTCCTATATCCGAGGGGGCGCTCTGGGCAGTCGATGTGATACTGACTATCGGATGAAGCTGTCGTGGATAAATCGATCTTACTAAAGTGGGTAGTTTCATTAAGAAAGTTGACATTAGAACCCTTTTTATTTTGATAAAGGGTTATCCGCTTAGTGAGCTAAGTCAAGCTTTTTCCAAGTGTTGTACTGGCTACCTAGCGCGCTCATCCTTTGCTTGTTCCCTACGCCATCGCGTTCTAGTGCTTCTGTCCTAGTAACCGTTACAGGAAGTGGATTTACTAAATGGCTTATGCATGAGTTTAATTTCCCCTTTTCTTCTTTGCTTGGTCTTTTAGTGTGTTCGTGTATTACTTGTACTGCTTTTCAGTGATGGCAATTAGAAAGGGAAAGGTTCTGATCTTTATTATATTAGCCTATCCTTTTCGTAGCTTGAGGATGTAAAAGGTCGTTCTTGTCCGTTCTGTCTTGCTCTGAGAACGAGGGTGCAGTCTTGTACCTTTAGTCGGTAAGAGCCATTCGGTATCGTGCTAGTAATGTAAGCGGGTTGGCAGCTGTCGATTCTGTTAGCATTCCAAGTCTTGGATTGGTCCATTCGTTAAGCATTGGAATCGGGACATCTCTTTGCCCGCTATTTATTCTCTTCTGTCTATCCCCTTTCATTTTTTTTTCTTTTATCTCTCTTAGCGAGTGAAGTTCCTCTCATAATTGATGGTTCGCTTCACGATCTAAAAGCAGTTTCTTCTTCTCCTCTTCTTGAGCGCTTGTTGATTACGTCCAATCGGCTTAGTCTCCAGTACGCCCATCAACCTGAACCGGCCTGGCTCACTTGAGGATATCAATTCGATTTCTTTTCTTGTGTGAGTGTAACTCAGTAACCGATCTTTCATCCCATTTCTTTTCAATAGATTGTTCGTGTGTCGGAGAATTGGCTTCTGCGTGTCCCTGTTCAAGTGGTCGAGTACGCCCGACTCGCAGCTGTCCAGTCCAAGCCTTCCATTTTCATTATGTCTGCTTGCGATTCGCCCTAGTCCGTAAAGAAAGTCGGAAATGATGGCTTCAAGTCTTCCAATCTCTTAGTCTAGTGTTGCAATCCCGCTAAGGCCTAAGACTGATGAGTTGAGTGAAATCCTATCAGCCTTGGAAGCAGGGCCTAATCCTCCAAACTAGGACTCTTCTTCCCGCTTTCCACGCTTTCTATTAGTCTTTTTCTTGTAATGTAAGGAGAACTACGAATCAGCCTCATGAATAAGCTCACCTTATAAGAGAAGTGGAGAAGGAGAGAGGTACGAAGTTGCTCTCTCGATAGAGAGAGGATATTGGTAGCTCGACTGAAAGGAGAGGAAGGAAGGAAGCAAAAGAAGAAAACGGTGAAAAAAAGGAAAAACCTTAATAGACGGACAGTTCAACCTGTCAAGTTGACAAAAGGCCGTGATTTTGGGCATCCATCCGTCACCCTAGTGCCAAGCTTAAGAGCAGATGATATAACTCAAGCTTCTTCAACAATAGAAATAGCATCGGAGTCGTTCACAAGAACTGACTATTCTCTTTCGAAACCTAGAAAGCGAGAAAGAGAGGGTCGATGTAATTGAGAAGTGATCAACGAAGACCTAAAAGCAGTTATGTTATATAAAGCACTGCTGCCATTTCCTTTGCTACCGGCTTCTTCAGTCCTAAAGTCCCTCATTGAATTCGTCAGCCTTCCCGTCCTCGGTTATTATAGATAGTCTAAATCACTAAGTCAGAACAATTACGTTAGAGCAAGATCCCATTGTTCTCATGATCATACGTTTCAACCCAGTCTCGAAGTATGGTCTTCACCTACCCTCTTCCTTCTCCTTCGAAAGGAAAACCTGCCGGATCAGTTGATGGGCTCGCACCCCCCACTCCATTATCATTGACCATACCGATTCTCTCAACGCTCTCTCTTTTTTCGCCAGTAACTATTCTTTTGGTGTGGGCTGTGATAGAAACTTATTTTGTTCATCCTCAGTTGCGTACTCTTTTGCCTAGTCTAAAGCTAGTTCAGCGAGGGAAGACTCAAGCTTGGTAGAAGGAAAGGAGTTGGCTATGACAGATCCTTCTCCGGCTTCGGTGGATGCGCCGGTTGCTTTCTCTTCGGTTGAGTTAGCCATTTCTTCTTCCCCGATATGGATCCTGATCCAGATTCAGTTTCAGTTGTGGTGGAATCTCTGCTATCAACCCCTCTCGCTTTCTCTCGAGTAAGCTTTAAAGCCCCGCAGACTGAGCTGCATTGCCAATCATGGTAGTATCGTCCCCTCGTTTTCGATAAGACTCGAGTAATAAATTACCTCTAGCCGGTGGAGCTGGTTCCTTTATTTAAGCTAACATCGAGCATATTGCCCCCTTTCTATTCGGTCTAGCGGTTTCTCACTCCGCCCCTGCATTCCCGGTTAAGAGTTCCTTTGGTTCACATCCCTTCCTGTTATGAAAAGAGGTCTTACCCGCTACAAAGGTACCCACAGACAGAAGAAAAACGGGAAGGAAGATGGGAAGAATAGAGGGTCAGGGCAATAGGTCAAGGTCGATAGCCAATCGAGTAAGCAAGGCCAGTAACTAAGTAGACGCCCAAACCTGGACTTGCTTGCTCTCATTCCTGAGGTTGAAGCAGCTTGGCTAGAATAGCTAATATAGGCGCTAAAGCCCTTTGTTTGGCGCCTTTTCTTAAGGGCAACATTAGAAAGGTTATTTAAGTAGCTAAGCTGGTTATATTTACTGAAGGCAATTCAATCGCTGTTCCTATCTAAGAGTTTCGCACCTACTGGTGAACTGGCCGGTCGGATCCACACCTTGATTCAGGATTCAGCTACTTTGGGTCGGTAGTAAGTAAAAAACCCTAAATTCATGGGTTGTATGATCCTCAAGCCCTGGCTTCCCTGGGTGAAGAAGAGAAGTGTCCTCATCAAAACTTGTAAAAACATGCCTTGATGCAATGCAACAAGCTTACTTGAAAGAAACCTCTTCGGGGAAGCGCTTGCTTGGTAATTTCTTTTTGCGATCCCTTTTCTTAATTGCTAGCTTCTAGAAAAAGAAGAAGTCCCCCTTTGCGAGTTTCTCAGTTGAAAAAGAAGTGGGGGCTACTTCCTTCCTTAGGTGCACCCCCTAAAATAGGGGTTAATGCCTTATTAAACCACCGCAATCCATTATTTATTCCCACTTCCTTCCAAAGAGTTTTGTTTTCTCTTCGCGGGAACGTCGTTGGGAGCTAGATTCCTAGTCTCACAGGGAGGAGTTTTTTTCTTTCTCTCAAACACTGTGGTTTAAGACTTCACTCTTATTACTATTTATTCTTTATTCCACTCTTTAAGTTTTAAGTCAATTGTTGCTCAGACTGGCTACTGGCTTTCATTGAAATCGCATTCCAAGGAGTAGGTCATCATCACGGCCACCCGAGGATACTGGCTAGGAATCGAGCCTTTCCTTTTCCTTTATCTTTATGCTAAAAATACTAGGTTTCCGTCAATTATACATATCGATATGAGGTCAACGAATAAGGGTGAGTGGTCCATTCCGTCATCAGCTCTTAGGAGATGCAGTAAATGATATCAACAAGCTAGGGGCTGGTCTGACCCACCATTAGCCTGGTCTCGCTTTGGTAGCCCAACCGGCTATCAGGGCAAGGAACTCTTAGCTCGAACCCACTTCTTATCTAACCGCCCCGCAAGCAGTGGCACTCTTCTTAGTACCGGGGTAGGTAGTAGTTTTTCCTACTTAGCAGGGGGCATGTATCGGGAAGCTGTTGACCGCCCCCAAAGCATCGGCATTAGACTGAATCTGATTGTCAGGCTGTTTTAGTGTTATTCTTTCCGCTCTTATGCTTGAACGAAAGCTTTTTAGGTGGTGTTTTAAATTGTTTTCATATCTTTCTAGATTTGTAAGCATACATCATGATCTCCTGTTCTTACTTATCTTGGTTTTAGTTTCCATTTCATGGATCTTGGTTCGCGCTTTAGGGCATTTATACTATTAAAAGATTGTTCGTATACCTATTATTGAGATCGTTTGGGCCATTTCTACGTGTGTTTTTTGCTTTTCTATTTTTTTCGAGAGATTCGTTGAAAGAGCAGAATGTTCGGGTCACGATGACAGCCCGTCGATCTTGAATTGCGATTGGGCCTCCGGGACCGAGATAGAAAGGGACGAAGCGCCTATTCCTCCTAATCATGAAGAAATTCAGAAGAACCGCAGCACCCGCCTGTAATTGCTGATGTCTTTCCTGAAAGGGGCGATGAGCTCAGTGGAGGAGAAGCCGTCCTGATGAAATCGAAAGCCTAGCAAAGACTGCCTTATAGGCATAAGATCCATACCCGGAAAATAGGACTTTTTCCTTTCAATTACTCTTATCTAAACAGGGATATTTGAAGTCGTAACTCCTTTTTGACCTAAGGGGGAAGCTGGAATTCCTGGGGTATGAGGTACGGATAGAAGTGTGTTGCGGATTCGAGAACAGGCATAGAGGCCTTCGAAGAGAGATCCTGTTGCGTGCTCATATAAAGGAGGTCTATGGTAAAGGGGCGAAGCGGTCCAATCTGCGTAGCTCTTCGGTGTGGCTTTGTTTAAAGAGACTATCCTCCTCTGCAGCTATCTCCTACAAGCTTGTTCTTAGGTTGTATAGTAATGGTCAACAAGCGTGGTCATAAGCAAAGCTTAGTCCATGTTTTTCGTAGCCGAAGAAAATGTCCTTTGTTATAGGCTTGTCCTTCTGGTAGCTCTTAGGGTTGCTGAAAGTGTGCAATAAGATAAGGAAGCAGGACTATTCTCCTTATATCCTTTGAAAGCAGTCCAAAGAGAACTGAACTCTTATTTATATAAGAAGGGGGATCTCGCTCCTTATCAGTCGAGTGACTTCATACCTCTACTCGTACTCGCTTGTCGACTCTCTTTCCGAGGAAATCAGGTGAGACTTCCTTTCTCGCTTTGAGGCTTTCTTCTCTTAAGACATTTTTAGAAAAGGTTAGCTGAATAGCCTGTAGCAGAGTGGATTTACGGTATCCCCCTCCTCTCTCTTAGAGTGCCAAAACCAAGAGCAATTTACCCACGGGCAAAGGCGTAGGAAGCACAGGTCAAAGAAGCAGCACTCGCCGCAGAGATCGAACAGATCCGGTTGGTTGATTCAAGTCTAAGTAGCATCAAAAAAAGCGATATACAGTGGTTTATCCCCATTGACCGAGTGAAGTAACAGCAGGCATGGCATCATAGGCAAAAATCAAAAAGGCCTTGATTGACACGTACGTAGGTTCTGGTGGGAACATAGACATCTCACTCCGTGCTATGAACGAAGGAGCGCGTAAATCATTCATTCTTAGGCCCCGCCTAAACACTCACTCCCACAACGGATAGAGAGTCACTATGGCTAGAGAACGCACGAAAGGAATCAATCTACAAAGACTGATGGTTGAGAAAGAACTATATAGATTGGTGAGGCTACCGGCTCTGTTGCTGATTCAACTAAATCGACAGATGAAACTAGCTCAGATGCTGCCTCCCCCTTATGGTCCTGCTCCTGATTCTCGGTCAACTAAATGAAATCAACGGCCAACTACTGACTGAGTCAATGTAAACTGGATCAATAGGAAAAAGTTGCATTCCGTTCCGTCAGAGGTTTATATAAAAGATCTAAATCTCGCTTTCGAACCAAAGACTATGGCTCTAAAAACAGTAACTGCCGCAAACTACAGTTTGTTCCGTAATTTTATGGTGGTGCTTAGATAGTCACTGATGCTGGTTTAGAAAAAAATGATGAAAATGGAACTGGAACTCGGTCTCAATCTGTGGGGTAGGGATCTCGAAATGAAATAGGGTTCCTTGAGCGCTTTAAGCTGGATTTCTTTTTCATTCTTATTATTCTAATGTGCTACCACCTTTGTTCTTGCTTCTCCTTCGGATCTTTGGCTATCTCGGATGCTCTTACTAAGGGATGTTGTAACATCACTCCTAGGAACTAACACAGAAGTCGGCACCTCATTAGGGGAAAGACTAAACATACCAGCCATTTCTATTCATTTCCCACCATTGCATTTTCTTTCTTTCACGAACGAATCCATCTTATCAAACATCATTTCCCGAGCCGGGCATGAGCTACTCCCATCTAGCCAATCTCGATTTGGGATCTTAGCAGCTGCCCTTATTTCTACTGGGTATGAACTCAAAGAATCTCCTTTTTTGGACTGCCCCCCTATCTTGTAAGGCCAGCTTCTGTGGCTTTCCCTCATTGCAGAGAGGCTTTCGCTTAGCAACCTTTACCATAAGCGAAATCTTAATTGGTGATCTCAGTGAAATTAAGGGCATTCGAAAAAGACTCTAGGATCTTCTACTGTCTTGAATCGAGGATTTTTTCCTTCCCTCCTCCAGCTCTCTAGTTCTCTTCCTTCGGCTCTCTTTTAAGGTATTCCACTGGTGTCTCCCATCTCTTAAAAAGTATAACTCGGGGAATAAATAATTTAAGAACAACGTTCGTTTCACTCCGAAACGAGCCCTAGAAGAGGATCCTATCCGCTCATGGAAGCTAGTCACACAGCTCTAAAAACAAGAACTCAAGAAAGAATGAATAACTGCTCCAACTCCATAACTCACTAACCACAGAAACAGAGAGAAGCAACTCGGAACGGCAAGTTCGAACTGAAAGAGCTACTGAACTAACTAAACAAGAAGAAGTGAAAGAGGAAGAGTTTTTTTTTAAGCAGATAGTCTTCTGAACTACGTACACCCAAGTCTTCCACTCGTCGCGCTTCCCTAGTGAGTGAGGGTCGATCTTTTCCTTTGCTTAGGTCCACTGTTCCTGTTCTGGTTGTTCCGAAGGTACGAACCGAGGCGGACGAAGGACGGCTGCTATTGATACATCAGCTGCGGATAAAATCATTCTACAAAAGCGATTAACACTTTCTTTTTTGTCTACTCCTGGAAAAGAGCTGATTCAATTCAATAGACAAGTCGAGCAGAAGGGAAGAGCTTCACAAATCCTACTGTCAAGAAAAAGGCTAAGAGCGCTTATTTCACTTCTAGCTCGTTAGGGATGGGATTCCTAAGACTAAGACCGGCCGTATGCTAAGACCAAAAAATCCCCTTAGGGCAATCCGTCCTCCCTTCCCTTTCTTGCATCTCGGAGGGCTTTGCCGGCTAGTGGCTATCTTACTTATTGATTAAGGTTTGAAAACAGTTGATTCCTCGCAAACAGTATTTATTTGTCCAATTCTTCCTGCTAAGAGAAGAGAGCATTTTCCCGTCCTCCAACAGAATTCGATGCCATCCTCGTCTACTATATATTACATTACCCGAAGGAGATTCAAGGCATGCCCGTTTCAGTTTTCTTGGATAAAGAGGTGGGGACTAATCGGCAGAAAGGGGGGCGACCATAGAGGCTTCCTTATATGCGGAAAAAGCTTGGCTTTGTTTCACATTCAATCAAAGATTCGTTAGGCATCCTCGCCTGCTGTAGGCCAATCCTCTTTGTCATATAGTTATAGTTAATGATTTATACACTTTTTATTAGCTACTCCGCTTTCACTAAGAGAACCCGGGGTAGACAGACCGGACAAAGACGAAAGAAGCTATGAATTCAATCAAAGCTGATTGATGTGTGACATGCCATTTCTTCTTTAATACTATGCTCTTGCTCGTCAGTAGAAGAGAGTCAAGGGTAAGGGCTATTCCCATTTCAAGAGGGAAGCGAATCTCGTGGATATGATATCGACCGTCAGTTATGGCATTCTCTTGAAAAAAAAGCCTGAAATCTCCGTTCTCCCTCACAGCTCTTTCTGGTATCTAAGAGTGTCCCAGGCACCTTAATAGCTTATTCAAGCAAAGGGCAATGTAAATTGATAGAAGCATAGAGGCATACTTTTTATGAAAAGGAATGGATAGAGGAAGATGAATGTGCAATTCCATTGCAATTGGATGGTTGTACTGCTACTGCTTCCTTTAGCTGCTCCGGCATCGGCAGCATTCACAGCTGAGCTTCTTCTATCACTCTCATTTGCTGCCTAGTCTGTAAGAAGAACCGTGGCATTCGATGCTTCCTGTACTGCTCCTGTCTAGCAAAGAGCCAAAGATCGTTGCGTGTCTACTATTGCTATTGATTCAACCTCCTCCGAATAGAAAGTCAGAAGTGCCACAGCTTCCTTTCCTAATTCCAATCATGACATTGGTAATCCCGCATCTGAGAGAAACCTAGTCTGATTCACGTGGCAAACCTTGTCCGATTCTATTCCTGAAAACAAGCAAAGAGCCTACTCGAGAACAAGGCCCTTCGCACCTAAGACCGTTCAAAAGCAATAGGAAGTCAGTGCCATCTCTTGTTCTTGCTAAGAGGGGATTCCTTGTCCGAAAGTGCCACAGCTGATGAAATAGCAGTCCTCTATCAAGCACCGGCAAAGACCAACAACGGTTACTGATTAACGTCCGACAACAGGAAAGAGAGGACGAGCCTATGATATTATACGATAGCACTCGCAAAGGCAATTGGGTGCTTCCTGCTTTAAAGGTCCCTTCCCTTTGGACAGCGGCTATAAGGTAGAAATGGTTTCAATGGCCAGAGACCCCTCCATTGCCCTTTCCTGCGAAAGGATTCTCCCCTGCTAACTAGGAGGATTCCTCCCCTTTCCTTTCATCGAGACTTTCTTTTTGGGGACCGGACCATCATTGTTTGAAAGAGTCATCTACTCCCTTCTCTGAAGAATCAACATAGCTAAATCATTCCACTGAGGGCTTGAGGTAGTCTTATAAAGAAGATGAGGGTACCACTTTCTATTTCAAACAGAATTTCTATGTGAATAGAGAATGAACCATATTCTTGGAAGATCAGACAGAGCGTCGAGCCTGACTTCAAAGGCGTTACAAAAAATTGTTCTATGATATGCTTTCTAGGAACTAGAAGTCTTAGAACCTTTTTTTTCGTGAGTAAAGGCAAGCAGAACAAGACTTTGTTTTCAAGAAGCACCTAACTACCATACTCTACGCGCCCTTGGGTGTGCATGCTACCCACATAGCTGAACATTAGGTCTTCTACGAGAGAAAAAAGCATGTAGAAGTTGCCTTACTCACTTAGGGCGGGGTAATTGCCGGAATCGTCTCAGAACACCAATCATTAGAAGTGGACATCCCTTGTCGATCTCTTCACGAAGGATTGGAAACTAAGCTCTCCATAGAAACAGGCCCTGTACGAGAAAGAGTTATCAACCGAAATGGGCCAACCACATCCTCCACGGAAGACCATCGGAAAGAGTGAAGTCAAGCTATCTCTTACCCTCTTTACCTATTGTAATCCGAACGTACATGGTTTACATCCCCGGGTTTCCAGTTCTAGTAGCCCTCTCTTCATTCGTAACATAACCCCATGGATTTTCGAAGCACTCCACCACGAATAAGACCTAATCTTTTTTCTTACTTGCCTTTTCGATCATGATGTGAAAGTGAAATGACTCTCGCCCTGTGGTCTTCATTTTCTAAGGAACTCTCTCAATCACAACTAAAGCAGTGAACAGAATTCCAGGCTCATCATCATCCTTTATATGTGAAGAGATGTTATAGAACTTGTTGAAGCTAGAAGTCGTACATTGTTTACCCGAGAATAAGTGAATTCCATTTCCAGAGAAATGGAGCCTTGACCTAAGGCAGAATGATATGAGTGAGTTGTGTTAAGGAACTTCTTTCTTTAAAACTGACTCTTGCTATTGGTAACAAACAGTCTTTAGGCCCTTACTCCGCTCTATGGACAGACATCGAGTGAAAAGGAAAGAAGAAGGCAATAAGCGCTCAAACCAATCCATCCAAGGCAAAGAGGAAGAAAGAAGGCCTGATTGAACTGGCTTACATCCCTAGACCCGTAACACGTAACTGGCTGCAAGGGATAAACAATAGCTGGCAGAGAAAAGGGGTTACCAAAGGGCAAAGCTTACAACTCCCCTGGAACTGGATCACACCGGATCTCAAACCGCAAAAGAAAAGGAAACTCGATGAAAACAGGAAAGATCCTTAAAATAGGTGCTGATACTAGAAAGGTATCCTCATCCTCCCGTACAACTATTCAAGTGACTTCGTTTGCGGAATACTCATTCGCCAGGTGCGGCATCTTTGGTCGATCAATCTCGAGTGCGCAGGAACACTTTGATTGCTAGCTTCACGTCTTCAGTCCGGCCCCCTGAAGAAGGACGAGCAGCGTTATTTTCTATTTGAATAGGGGCAACCCATTTTTTAGTGTTCAAGTGGCCTAGGTACCTGGATCTTCGATCCAATTCCTTTCTGCTGTTTAAGAAACCTTGCCCTCCCTTTCTGATTGTGAGCTTATGCCATTAGTGTAGTGGCTATAGGCTTTACCAACTCTCCCGTTTTTTACTTCTCATTTACCTGGGCGCTCTATTATGTTATTCATTCTCGATGCTTTGATTCGGCTCCTGGCCAAAACCTGAACTACAAGCGTTGTTTCAACTTCTTTCTTTGGTAGGTAACACGCCACGCCTATCTGTTCAAGTGTTGTTACGATTCAATCGAGTTAGAGGCTACATTACTCGTGATCCCTCTATAGCTCCTATTTTCTTTGGTCGAGTGCTCTTTCGCTAAAGTCAGTGCCTAACTGATCGACCGCAGCGTAAGGGCTGCCTACTGATAGAGAGTTTAGTCTCGTAATCTTCTCTCTTCTCATTCGTCCCCTAGAAGTAAGTTACTCTCTTTCAGATCCTTGCTTTTCTAATATAGCTTACTATTGAATCAGAACTACCTTTCTCTTTCTAGCTAGCATGTATCTGTAGTCTCCCTCCATTGCTTCTTTGTTGCCTTAAGGTCTCATTAAAACGATATCAGAAGAAGGTTTTGAGAGATTACTCTTAAAGTAAGAAGATAGTCTTTATTGAATACTTTTTCTCTAGTATTCCAGTTTTCTTTTCTTTGATTCGCTTGCTTACAGATAGGTATTCTTTCTTGAATGAATTAGCTTAGGGAGAAGGATCAGATCAATACAAGGATTGCACCTCTTCACGCTGAGCTGGATCGATGCCAAGTGAGGCTGGTCGAAGTAGAGGATCAACACTCTTGCCACGAACCTAGACTGATTGTCATTGGAACATACGGAAGGTTAAGGCTACGCCCTATGGACATTGGTTACTGGGCTGAAGAATAGATTCGGGAGGGAAAGTAGAGTAGAGTTCTTCTGGAGACGATTCGCAATGCTCTTTAGTGCATTCGTGTCTTAGAAGGAGAATACTATAGCTAAAGCTTTAACGACTTTTTAACGACTAGAGTTTCGATCGAGCATCAGCCTTTCTTTTTATGGTAGGTCCAACTCTTTCTTTGGTAGAATGATAGCTAAATTGGGAAAGTTTTCGTTGTCAGTATCTACTGTTGAGACCTTTCGAAATACTCTTTCATGTGATTTAATTGAAAAAAATTCTCACCCATAGCTCTAATACGCCGTTGGGCGAGAAGGGAAGCACTAAGACAGAGCTTCGCAGTCCAGTTATTCAGTAGTGGAATAATTCCATGACATTGTTTGAATCTACACTAACAATTTCCCTGTTCCGCTGCATCCCTCTTGAAAAGAAAGAATACCCCCCCTTTCCTTTCAAGGAAATTGGCTTGCCTGAAAAGCCCTTCTTATCCCACCTACCTTGCCCAGATCAGAAACGGGAGAGCTTCGGTCACAATTGATCCCTTTCTTTCGTGAATCGAATCGAAGACTTCTTTGTTCTTAGACCATTGACTTTCGAATTGGCTTATGAAATGCCTACTTTCGGAACCTCTTTCTCTTACTATTAAGCAAAAACAGTTGTAACGAGGTCAACACCCACCACCCTGGAAAAGAATATCTTCCAACCTTCCCCAGCACCCTCTGTGGGAAAGAATTCCTTCTTCCCTTCTTCAGGCTGAAAAGCCTTCTTCCTCCTCTAAGAAAGGCCTCAGAAAACTTGCTTCCCACTTTGGGATTGAGCCCTCTGACTAAGGCCTAGAAGAATTCTCGAGAAAAAGGCCTTATTCCCATCTCTGTGTAAGTATGCAAGACCCTCCTCTAGTTCATGGCAGGTAAGTGCGGGCTGGCTGCTCATGAGGGGAGAGACCAAGGGGCATACATTTCTCCGACCAGGTCAAGTTGCACTTTAGATTATGGATGGAGAGACTGTTTTCATCGGCAGACTGACCCACATACAGTCCCTGACAGCACTTTATAAAAGATCAATCCTATAAGATGTGGGCCTTGAGTTCCGACTTGGATGGTGATTGCATTCACCGATTTTATCCTTAACCCCAGTTCCTTGCTGCAAGAGTAGCAGTCTTGAAGCTTTTCTCAGAGTTTCTTACTCTCATAGTCAAAATCTCAATTCGCCTTCGTTACTGAAGACCATGTGATTGGCTTTTGGTTTTTGAAATAACTCCGATGCTCAGAAATTAGCTATGTTCGCAACATCTTCTTTGTAACAGCCTGCTTACTGAGGAAACCCTGGCCCGATTGCTCTGTAAATACTACCCCGACTGCTTCGCCTGCTCGCTTTGACTGCTCTGGGGAAAAGATACCTGCTCAGTAAAAAGGCATACTCAAAAAGGGTTCTTTCGAGTTGTTTGGGCATTCCATGATTAATAAAGTTGCAAGCTTACTCTTTTTGAGAAGGGTCCTAACCCTTTTTGTTTGAGGGTGAGGGCTCTCGAGCGTTGGCATCACATCAGTCTAAGTTGGATCACAGCTATAATAGAATTCGGATTTCTAGCTCTCGAAACTAAGCGACTAAACCTATCTTCTAAGGCAGGTGGGATACTCAGAACCTTTGCTAGCTAAGTTGATGGATCATCCAAGCGCTCGCTCCCCTTTCTACACATACCTGCTACTTTAGTAAATAGAATCTCTCACTTCGGTGCGCTAACAGGCAATGCCACGGCCTTTCCCTCACTCGACACAGGCTAAGTTTACCCATTCCCTTACCCTCTTTCTAACTAAGATCCATTTCCTAATTCCGTGCCATCCCTTTGCGGTACAGGATATTTGCCGATGGATGGAGTTGTAGTGGAAGTTTCAGTTGTACCTCGTACGGTAAGTCACTAGAACGAGATAAGCAACTAGGTTCAGTAGTTAGATATAGTATTCACTAATCAGTGAAGCGCTAACAAAGTCGTCCGGTAAAGCATCTGACGAACCATGAAGTCCTTGAACTCTCCTTGGGAAGACAGACCTATTGATCGGCTTGGAGTTCCATATCTCTGAAGATTAACTACTAGCGCGCAACGGCTTAACTTGACGTTGCCCAAGCTTTGCTCAGCACAAAATTGTAGCAACCAAAGATAGGTCTTATTCATTTCTCAAGTAGAGATAGCTAGGAGTTGTTCCTCAATGGAAGATGCTTACTATTCTTGTGTCTACGCTTCGGCCACCCTTTCGTGATAGAACCAGAAAGACTTTCCTCAGGGCTTGCCAATGCCGGGCGTACAACCTTCGCATGAATCCGGCTAAGTGTGCATTCGGTCTTCTGCTGGGAAGTTTCTAGGTTTTCTAGTTCACAGCAGAGGGGTCGAAGTTGATGCTTCTAGACTCAAAGCCATATCCGAGATGCCAAGGCCGACTTCAGTCAAGCAACTCAAAAGCTTCATGGGCAAATTGTCTTACATCCGAAGGTTCATACCGGTTTGGCTGCAAACCTTATGGCCTTTGTTAAGGAAGAATCAGCCATTTACATGGACCCCGACATGTGAAGCTGCCTTCAAGAAGCTACAGCAGCAACTCATGCACTTGCCAATGATGCGCACGCCCGTAGCTGGCAGACCTCTGCGCTTGTACTTGGCAATGACTGAGGAAGCAATCGGTGGCCTCCTTGCCCAACTTGATGATGAAGGGATTGAGCAACATATTTATTATTTAGTCAGATTCTGAGGGGGCCAGAGAAAACGCTTTCAGAAGGAGATCCTAGAGTTACTCGAAACCTAAACTACCTTGCCAACTAGCTAACTGACTCGTATGAAGAAGAGGAGATGTGAGGATCGGCTCTCAGGGGAGGAAGGAGATTCAAGAAGCTCTGAAACCAAATCAAACTAGTCAACAGTATCGAGCATACTTTAATCAAGATCGGAGATCAACTACCGATTGCCCTCGCTCGCTGGCATCAGAAGATCCGGATCAGGAGATATGAGAAAAGTCATCAACCGAAACCGAGGACTGGCTTGCTGGTGAAAGGCCTGCTGCTGTAAGGAATACGCTTGCTATCTCTGAACCGAAACCTATGAGACTTCTCAACAGCTGCCCTGAAGAAAGAGGGAAGACTCAGTTTCAAACTGTAGGAAGAGGCCATGATTCAATACTATATCTATATAGGGAACAACTATCAGAACTAGCTGGAAATGTGGATTCCCTGCCTTTCTTTAGTTTCATTCTTTTTTTAAGTAACTTAGTGCAAGAACTCCTAGTAAGAGCAAGGAAAAGAAAATGGAATAGGACATCCTCTTTCACTCTTAATCCATTCGGAAGGAGTACGCTCTAAAGGTTCTATTCATTCAATTCTTGAATTTCAATTCACATATGTGATGTTCGAAATCGCTTCTGTGTGGTTCATTCTAAGTAGCTAACGAAAAAGGCATAACAAGCAAGTCAGCTGCTTTCGGTCTCGGTCCAAGGCATTCTCTCAAGTAGCAAAGGCAAGACGGAAAAGCAGGAATAAAGGTTGCTAGTTACCGCTCCGTGGGAACATCTATTGATTCCGCTATCGGGAAAGACAGGCATAGAAAGCTGGCAGATCGGCATGGGCGGTATGGTTAAACTATTAGCTTTTCCGGTCACTCTTAAGGAGCCTTATCCTTCATGTCTATCTTCCATGACAAGATGAAATCTATTGCCTCCTCGCTATACAGCTGCTGTCACTGCCACTGCCCAAGAGGATTCCATCCGCTTCCTTCCCCGGGTTGCGGAATGAAGTCCCAATGGAAGCAGGTAGAGGGTGATTTCCCCTTCTGCCGATCACGGCCCTTGCCTTAAGTGCCTCTGGACGGTTGTGATTCTGCCGTAGATCGAGTTCGGGCTGGTACGAAGGTCTGATCCTCGAACTACCAGTCTATCTCAATTCCGTAAGAGCTTCTGTAGATTTTTCCGGTTACGGTAAATAACCAAAGAACGAACCAAGGCTCTATTTCTAACCAGTCTTCTTCAAGATTTCCTATGTAGAATAGGAAGAAGCGGTCTTAGCTTAACAGCCATCTTTCCCGCTTTAGTTCGACTAGCAGCTTTCACGTAGCGAATTGATCCATCTGCTTCTGATTCCATTCCTGAAAAAAGGGCATTCGTGAACAACCTATAGATTCGGATTAGTGACAAGGGACCTATAGAGAGTGCATTGGGACTGCTTATTGACTCCTATTGTCTTATTGCTAAAAAGACATTTTTTGAAAACAAGAAAGAAGCCCTTCACACCTAAAGCTAACAGACCCTTCTTTATGTGTCACCCCGCTAAAGCCCTCCCCTTCCTCTTAACTATGTCAGTTTGCTTTAGCTGCTCCTTCTGTAATAGGGGATTCTTTCACAGGGCATTCTAATGTCAAACCTGCAAACCTTCAACCAGCAATGGATCCGGGTTCTTGCTTTAATAAGTTCAATCTGAAGTTCTATTTCTTCCTGAGTGAGTTCAGTGACTGACGATGTTGGAAGTCGTGTATGGGTGTCTTGATGTACTGTGTAACTGGTGGAGAACCATTGGCGAGCGGCTAAGGGCCAATTGACTTAACTGAATTGAAATCGTAGGTCTCGGATTCTATTCTGTCTGTTAGTGTATTTTTGGCTATTCCCTCTCGTAGTCGGTATGTGTAGTATATACCCTAGTCCCTAAAGACTGCGCATTTCATTCTATTCTTTCAAGTCGCAGAGTAGAGAGAGGGCCATTCCTTTTTCTTAAAACTTGAAAATTCCTCAACCAGCAAGGCAATCGAAGATTCTTTTTCGCTATGTCCGTCTGTCGGTGTAGGAGATCGAGGGTATCTTGTTTGAGAAGTTGAAATCTCTAAGTCTGATCTTCGTTCTGTCGGTAAAGTCTAATTCTAATGCCTGCGGGAAACCCCTAATGGTAACTTCTCTCTCCGGCTATTCTTTTTCGAATGTAGCAGCTGGAGCTAGAGCAAACTCCTCTATAAGGCCTTTCTTATGCTTCACCCTTTAGCTATGAAATGACGTAAGTTAGTATGGTAGTTGGTCCATTCGATCCTATCTTTTCATTCTTGCAAGTCTTCAAAAGCGATTGAATGTGGACGCCGGTCTATCAGTTCATGTAGTAACCATAACGTAGGCCTACCAGTGTTTGTCGTATAGCCAGGCTTTTATGGTTGTAGTCCCATTGAATCGTACATCTCTTTTTTTTGTTGAGTCTTCCAGCTCTCTAGGCTCTCTTAACAAGCTTTCCAGTTTAGTTGTCCAAGCTCTACCTTATCCTTCCAGCGGTTAAGCTTTCGATGTAATCTATCCCGTCTAGCCTTACCCTTAGTTCATTCCCTATGTCTGTCTGTATATAGTCAGTCATTGTCTTATATGTCTTTCACTATTCAAGTAAAGAGCTCAGGGGCCTTTGAAAGTAGTCCTACCGGTAGTTCAATCATATACCCTTCGCATCATCATATACAGACTTTTCTAGCCTACTTAAATGAAGTAAGGATACCTCTCTGAAAGAAGAACTCAAGCTTTCCCTCTGAAAAAAAGGAAAAAAACTTTTTTATAAAAAAGTTTTCGTGTTGTTGATCACGGCTGAGGGAAGCAATTCGTAGTCAGTCAAGGCGAGAGGATTAGGTGGCTTAGTGTGCAAAAGCTTGAAAATCAAGGTTATCATGAAAGATTGTTGGCTTTTTTACTTAGTAGAGCGCCTGGGCCCCCGGTCGTGGCAGAGGTGTTTCTTCCTCTATTGTTAATAGGACTCCTAAACAAAGTTAAGTTGGCAATCGCTGGTGCTTTGACAAAGGAAGTCTGTGTGGTGATCCACCTAATCCACTGCTACTAGCACTAAGACTAAATCAGTCTATTGGGAACTAGAGGAAATAGAGACTACACTTAGTGTAACAGTCAAGCAGGAAAGTAAGAAAGACATAAAGCAAGGGAATCAGGCAATCCTACTGCTACTAATACTAGAATGGCAGAATGTAAAGAGCTAAAGAAATGGCTATGGCTAATCTCTTTAATTAAGCTATGAGACTAGTGCAAAGAGGAAGTCGCTAGACTTACACTTGCCTTATTATTGCGGCTGGTGATAGTAACACATACTACCTACGAGTCTCATTCTCTCGCATTCGTCCTTACCTCTGTTCTATTCTATTGATCCAGTTTAGGCAGCTTTCAGTCTCTATAAACTTGATGAAATATCTATTACACAAGGAAAAAGACTTGCATCAATCAATGGCATGAAGGAGTTGAATCAGGAACAGAAAGACTTTTAAAAGGGCATTCATTCAAAGGATTTTGCTTCATCTGGCGTCCGCGGTAAGATCAAATTTCCCCTTTTAAAGCATTTATTTAGGAAGTAATCCCCTGCCTTTTCCCTATGATTTATAAGCCTAAAACCTAAAACCCGGCCCACTCGCTTCATTCTATGCTTGAAAGGATCAGGGACAGAGAGACAGACGGAAGTCGATACAAACAGAATGACTAACCAAAGTACGTTCAGTTTCTTCACCGGGAAGATCAGAGAAAAAGGTACATGTGGCTGGGAAGAAGGTACTCACTTAAAGAGCCGGAAAAGAAGAAGAAAGGAGGCATGCTCAAGCCCTGTCCGAGACCTATCGTCCACTGGTCGAATTCCATTAGCTCTTTTTCATTCATAGGTAGAACTAGAAAACCAAAGCAAGAACAAGGAAGCTGGGCCTTACCAAGCCAGAGAGCCCCTCGAGAGGCTTGTGATTCTAACCCCCGTAGGAGATAGAAGAACTCCCACTCCAAAGGATCGACATCACTCTTTTCAAGGCTTCTTTCATTCCCAAGTCCGCTCCCTCTTTTTCTCTTCTAATGCTTTTCTTTCGCTTCATTGCGGCTCTAAAACTAAAAGAAAGAAGTGGGAGCTGAAAGCCACTGAACCCTGCTTCAAACGCTTTTCATCGACCATTGAGCTAGTTTTTGAGTTCAACCTTATGGGAATCCCACCCTCTTCTTCTTACGAAATTTCTCGTCACAGGTCCTTTCCCGTCCATCGATGCTGGTTCTGTTCTCTTCCTATGTGAAGAAAGTCCCGCTTATCGTCTTTGATTGACTGAATGGATCCCGAAAGATGGATTGATTCTATCTCCTACCTCCAACGGGAAAGCGCAGTGACTCTCCGGTGATAGGCGCCCCAAGCGTCTAAAAGTTCCGTGCTTTATAGGTTTGACAAATAGATCCTGCTTTCACCAGTCTGTTTACGCTTCATTCTCTCACTCCCCATCATCAGATGCCGAAGCCCTTGACGGACAAATCCGCTTTCGAAGAATCTATGGTATGGGTTCAGCGAGTACCTTCATTCCATTCACACTCTATCAAGTTTCATCCTTACTCTCCCAAAGGTCTCGGTTCCTGTAATCCATCCTCCTTTAAGAGCATTGCATTGGACTTTGTATGGATTCGAGGATTCCACCCCCTTTTCGGAATATCTTGATGATTTCAGCAGTTCCAAAGAATCCAATCAAGGGGCAAAGAAGCCAGTCGGAAGCAAAAGCCAAGGTATTTCAAATCCAGATCAACCCAATCCAATTTCAAACTCCTTCGATAGGCGAACATTGGTGAATGTTGGAGAAGGGGATTTCCCATCAATTCGTTCTGTCTCAGGTAATGCCAATTGAGCGAAATCAGGAATCTCAGACGAAAAGGCGGAGATACCTAACAGCTAACAATCTCATCATCCCCAATTCTTCCTTTCACTACTTATGAGTTATCGGGCAGCTCGTTAGGTGCCTATGTTCTTTATGAATAGTGGTATCTGTAGGTTCTGAAGCATTCTTTGTGGTGCTACCAGTACTAGTATATGAATGAAATCTGTAGGCTACATATCCATATCTGCCAGTTTATGGATGCTACTATAACTAAGTTTCAGGTGCTAAAGTTATGCTAGTCAAGTTCGTGAAAAGAGTGACCATTTGGTCATTCATCTGGGGTATCTTCAATTCAGGCTTAGAAGGTCCCTAAAAAGAAAAAGAAGTATGGCTCTAGTCTTGCAGTCCAAGTCCATAGCTTCGATAGTCTCCCTTAAACCGAGGGAGATTATGCAACTCATAGTGGTCTAATCTCATCTCAGCGAAAGTACGAAACAAGACGAGAAGCCTATACTCCCAGCCCTCTTCCCACTCTCAGTCAAGTCGTAGATCGGATGGTTCAGTTCGCTACTCATGCACATGGGTGCGAGAATTCCTATGATCGACTCATTTTTCTTCACTTACGTCATTTTGATGTGACTCACTTCGATATGGATATTCAGGCTGATGAAAGTCAAAGCCATCATATTCGTATGGTCCTCTCTTTAGTCTTTAGCCAGCTGCTCCTAAAACAATAAAAGTAATATTAGTCGGTTGGTTGATTGAAGTGCAGGTGTCCTCTAAGAGTCTGGTAGTTACAGGAACATTCGCTAGAGATGGACTACCGTCTTTAGTCAATGAAGATCCACCCCCCAAAGGACCACTCTTCCTCACTCAAAGATCATCTCCAACATCAAGGTGGTAAATGAAATGGTAGACGAATGAAATTTGTTCGGATCGTTTCCAGAAAGTGGCAAATCACTCTCCTCTCTCCTGGGATCGTCTTTTCTTGATCTATATGTTTAAATAAACTCCGTTTTGTGAGACGGATTCGGCTAAAGCTAAACTCAATAGAATAGCACCAATGAATACAGCTGCTCCTTTGACTCGGCTTATAGATCCGAGTGGATCAAAAGGCGGCTTCTTCAGAAGTTCCTTAGTTCGTTATTAAGAGTTCCCCACAATTACATGGACTTAGGACTTGAGGATGCGTGCTACAGATTTGATCAATAAAGGTATCCCTAGAAACCTGACAAAGAAGATCTGGATTCGGTGAAGAGCAAATAACTAAAGGATTATAAAGAAGAGGGTCAGGTGACAAAGCCCACCAGATTCCAAATCCTAGCATGCCGCAGAAAAGTAAAACGAATCGAAGATCTCTACAATACGAATAATGCAGCGCCTCCCTTATTCCAAATCCTTTATTCGAGAAGAAGAAGTGAATAGATTTATCAGTCCACCTCTTTCCGGTTTAGCCTACCATGGGACGAAGACAAAGCCTTCTTCAACATAGGATTCTGCTTTCACTGTTCACTGTTCTCAAGGTATCTCCTGACTTGAGGGTGAGAACGAGAATCGAATCGATTGAATCACAAATTGACTTATCTTATATAGAGTCAGAAAATTGAACACTTTCCTATTTTCGATGCAGCGAGAAGCACCAACGTGTCCACAGCGTTCGCACTCTGATTCAATTGCCTTACCTACGCTACGGTAACAGAGGAGTTCGGGCACTCACTAAGATGACAATATGGGTCAATGACATACGGGTTCACTACCGGGAATTGCAGCGGGGAAAGGTGAAGGTGTTATCAGTAGTGAAGAAAAGGAACGTTAGCTATATGCTTAAGCAGACTCCGGAGAGACATAGAAAGCTTCCAATTGTTCTTTCTGGGGTGCTGCTTTTTCTTTCTAAGAGGGGCTACTTTTTGCTTTATTGACTCAATCTTGTAAAGGCGAATTTAGTAGTAATTGCAAGCCGGTCGAAGAGCCGACCTGTTCTCCTAACCCTTGCTGGTATATTAACCCGGGCTTCATTAGCCACATACTCCTTGACGACTGACACCTTCTCACCAGAAAGATTGCAAAATGCCAACAGCGCAGTCTTTTGAAGCTTTCGCCGGATCCTTTAAACTATCCATTGAAACTTTGAGGCGGTCGCGGTTAGTGGATCTCTATGGCTGAAATCACTTTCCATTCTTTTCATTCCATTCCGTTGAGCTCCCTTGAATTCCCAGTAGGAGAGTGCCATTAAAGGAACCCACGATGTTCGTTCGCTATTGGAAGACTCTTGCCAACCTCCTAGGTGTTTTATGGAAAAGGAAAACTTGTAGATGATTTTTAGGCCAAACAACAGGCTTCTTATATAAGCCCTTTCCCTATCTGCCTTATCAGCACCTATCTACTCTTTTCTTTGGAATGGGCTATTCAAATCGTAAGCATTGATTTGGAAATAATATAGTTGGATTCTTTTTTCTATAAACCTCGCAAAAGCGGGAGAGCGAGAACTCTGATTAGAGTACCTGTGCCCTAGTTTATTCATGTGGTTGGGTTAGGCGTATCCGAAACGTAGGTCTGACTCTCTTTCTTAACCTGGCCATCCCTTTCTTCAGAGTATGTGGTCGTCCTCTTCCAGATCGAAATCCAGAAAGAGTGGAGCAACGAGCAGGCATATGATTAAAGTCGACCTCTGTCTCTGTCCATCAACCTACTTAGCATATTTGATTAAGAGCTCTTAAGCGAGTTTGAACTATAATATAAGGGAAAGGAGAATCTTCTAAGAGTCGGGTTCTGTTCCATCCCCGATGTCAATTGATTAAGTTCCACTACTGGCCGAAGTACATAATGGAAAGAAAAGGCATATGAGACTGCTTCAAAGTCATAAGCTGATCCTTCTTCGGGCTGCTTCGGATCTAGAATCGGGGCCCTTACTACTTTCTTTTATAGGGCTCGGACGTGAATATGGATGTGGCTTCTAGCTCAGCAACGACTCTGGCTTCGAATGTTAGAGCCCACTTCGACAGTGCAATTGTTCTTTCCAAGATGCTATGGCGAAGTTCAAAATATTAAGAATCCGCTTTTGGGCAAGTGGGGTTGCCGACAAACTAATTCCCAAAGGATCTGGATCAGGCTTCTCCTCGGATGTGCATGGACCTTGAGATGCTAGCCGCAGGTCAAGATGGGGCCCCTCCGATATGTGGTATTAATTCTAGAGTTGGAAAGACTGGCCCAAGCAGCGAATGACCTTGGATGCAATAATGTTTAACATCTTTTAGCTAAGCAAAGAGTTTGGAATCGTCCGAAAATAAAAAAATATTATATTAAGGGGGTGCCCCTTCTGGGGACGAAAGCGCACTTGATCTTTCAAGAGTCTCAGTCGCTCCCTATTACCCGTCGGGTAAATAATATGTCAGCAGGAGTTGGAATTTCTCAGGTGCCAGTTTCAGCTTAGGTGTAGTCTTCTTCAGTCCCTCGTGTCTAACCCCCAAGCCATACATAGTTTGCTTGCTTGTCTCAACTTGATCAATCGGGCTAATAAGGTCGGTAGCCTACTCTACGGGAGGATTCAATGGATCTTGAATCTTATTGATCTTATCGAGTTAGTTCTGCACCACCACAGGGCCCAAACCATACCTTGAGGTGAGAGAGGGTTCTCCTAACAATGGACCAAGTCTCAACGAGTTCTTTCTTTTAGTGAAGGGAACCAGTACTTAAGCAAGGGGTCTCACCGATGGTGGATCTCCACCTAGGGCGACCTCGAAGAAGAAGACTCCCTTGTCTTATTATTATTCTTAGTCGAAGCTATGCATGAGTGGATCTCTTCTCTTGATGAGGAAGGATCCCAAGGGGCTCTTAATGCGGTGAAAGGAAACTAATTCTTACTCATATCAAATGGTTCTCTCCGTATCATGAGATGGGCTACTGCGCGCTAACAGCTAACAAAAAGAGGGCTTTCTTTTTTTTATAAAGACGCCGAAAAAAGGGAATTCCATATTCAGCAGCTCGAAGCCAATGTTGTCTTTCCCTACCTACTGGCATGGATATATCAAGCAATCAAGTATGAGTAATCGAGTATATATCATACCAACCCGCGGGGTGCAGCAACTCAAGTGTCTAAAGACACTACTGCACAAAAGGCAAAGAAAAAGATGCGTACGAATTAAGGCAGAAGGGATTCGAACCTTCTTGTAGCTGTGAGTGAAGCATTACAATAATTGGCTCGACCCTGATCGAGTTGCATTTCTCGATCACTAGAGAAATGATATATCAAAGGCTGCAGGCTTTTCAAAACAAGAGAGATCGGCAAAACGAAAGGGGGATTTGTGCTTTCCTCTTAAAGTAGGGATTGGACCAAGAAGATAGGTACGAAGTTACTTACTCTCTTTGTTTCGGAATGAGGATGGGAACGCCTTCCACTCCAATAAATGATAGGACAGCTTTTGGTGCCTACTCTCGCGGAACGGAAGGAAAGCTTAGACCTTGAGTGCGTGCGATGATTGGTAGATAAGTAGTTGCCCAAAGACTCTAGAAGTCATTCCGTTTTGATTCCAATGCGATTGACCCAACTCGAGATTTTCAATTGATGGGCTCCGAAGATCTCTAAGATTGACCAGCCAGCTCTTGGACAATGACATGAGGAAAACTCAAAGAAAAGGGGCACGATCATCAGACTGGCCGTGGCCTTAATAGAGAAAGACTTTCAAAAAGGAAGAATAACATGGTGCTCCTAAGGCGAACTACTAGTTCGCCGCTGAAGCAAGAAAGATTCTAGAAGAAGTGCACGAAGGGATTTGTGGTATCCACGCCAACGAGCACACGATGGCCAGACAAATTCTGAGGGCAGGTTACTACTGGTTGACAATGGAGTCTGATTGCATCAACTATGCTCGAAAATGCCCACAAATGTCAGATAGATTAAGATATATGCTGACAAGATCCGAGTGAAAGAGACCTGGCTTGGCCGGCCAGAAAGGATCTTATTAGAAAGCATACGTACCGGCTTGCGACCGAGGCCTATACTGGTTCAAGCATTCACTCTAATGCATTCAAAGATTGCCTCTTCCGGTCTACTAAGACTCTCATTCATATGTTATTCCATCCCTACGGACAGGAATTGCTACTTGAACTAGAAAGCACAGATCGGCTACTGTCGATAAAAAGCAGGTATTTACAGACTGAGAGCAAGGATGAATATTCTTTGAAAGCTAGGGCTTCATTTGCAGCTTTCGCATTTCCCGCAGTTGGAGGGATTGAAGTATAGAGAAGTTCTAGCTTCTTCAGTATCTAAGGTATAAGTGAAAGCCATCTCTTTCTGCAACTAATTCATTCCTGTGAGAGAAGTTCCGCTGCCAGTATTAGAACTCGACTGGCCTGCTTTCCGGTTGCGCGGCTTGAGTGCTTAAAGAGAACTGGCTTCCTTCAACGCTTGGTTCGCTTCTTTCATTTCGAATTGCCCAACTATATAAACAACCAACCTGTTCCTCTTTCCAGAGGGATCAGCCAAGATTAATGTGGGTGGCATGGAACCCGCCGGTCTCGAACCAATGCAACCGAAGAGGAAGCTGGGCAGGAGTCTGTCCATAGTCAGAGTGTCGGCCGGATCTTGAGCTTCGTCTTCATAAATACACTCGGCCACGTTTACTTCGGTCTCTCACCCTCTCGGACCAACTTTTCAAAATCCGTTATTGACTAGAGCCGGTGAACAGTCGAGCAAGGGAACGGAGGCTATTTCTGAGGGGATAGGGTAGGCAGAGCCCGTTGATTACCTTCACTTGTCCTATAAAGAGATGGCGGGTCGGTCAATTCCATTAGATAGGAGCTGCAGGACCTGTCTTAACCGCATTCGTTCGTTCTTTCGATTCCACCCCCTTAGGTGCAGATGCAGTAGGTTCTGCATCTTCCTTTCCTCTTGGAGGTCCTACCAGTGAGAAAGTTCTTCCGGTCTAAAAGCCCCTTTGGTTTTCAGGTCCTTCAACTTTCATTAATTTCAGTGATTGAAGAGATTTCGCTGACGAATCCCCTGAATTCCGAGTGAAGAATCTCCGTCTAATTCCTTAGATTTAGCTTATAAATCAGACTTTCTTGATGCCAAAGGCGCTGGAGAGCGAAGCAAGAGTAGAGCGCGATAGGACAGCGAAGGAGATGGGAATTGATGGTTTCCAATCAAAGCGATGACAGAACAGAAAACTACCATTCCGTCGTTAAAGGCCCCTTAGTATCCGATCCCTCTCTTGACCCAATTCTTTCAGTTCTCTTGGACACGAATACCAGAGCTCCCGACCGCTTGGATTTGAGATGCGAAGGACGTTCGTGAAGATCCCGAAACGATGATCGGCTTTAGGCGAAGAGCGATAGAGAGTTGGGGAGCGAAAGTCTTCTATTAGTAAAGCGCTAACGGCTGTTATACTCATTACTTCCTCAAAGTGCGGGACTACCACGTATAGACTCTTTCTTTTTTTTACATCTTTCTGTTCGCGGTTCCAGTTTGGTGAGCAGACATGGGCATCGAAGAACTGCTCTAGGGAAAGATCCGGTTACAATGCCACCATGTAGTACCAACGACAGCCGTCCTTCGTCCGCCTCATCATCCCACACCCGGCCTCAAGGCAGATGAAAGACCAGGCAAAAAAGGCCATAAACCCGGCTCCAAGCCAACCTTAATAGCCGAATTAGCATCGATTGAATCACAAATTGACGTAGGATCGAAAAAGCTGTGACCACACCCGTTCTTCTTTTCCCAAAGTAGTTCCGTGGGCTCAATACAATAGGAAGTGAAAAGCTAGCTCGACTTCAAGGAGAGGAGAGGTTGGCGGTCCGATAAAGAAGCTCAAGGGAGAAAATATAGGATTGTCCCTGACTGCCCGTCTCTAAGCCAGTCTTGCAGGTCTTTCACCATCTGCTTTTCCTTTAGCCTTTTGAGTTTAGAAGTCAAGGAAGCAGAGAGGTAGCGTCTAGCTTTTGATTCCCATACTCTTTGACTCAGTCCCGAAGTCATCGTATTGTCCTTCATGTTCATTGCTCCGGTTCTTGATCTTCGATCGTTCTAAGCCTTTGATTAGGCTAGGGCTACCTAGGTAGTTTTTTACCCTTGTCGTTATAAACCTTCCAAGTCTTCCTACCAGTGGTGGAAGTCAGGTTGAATGCTTTCGATTCGGTGCTAACAGGGAAAGGGCCTAACTTAAGGGAGTAATATGCCAGGCCCCATATATTACACTATATTTCTTTATGATATCATAGGTCGATCGAGGGCCAGTCTTTGCTTACTCATATATAGTAAGAGGGCTAGTTGCCATCCATATACTTTAAGTCCATTCATCCTAATCTTGTCCTTCCCTATTCTAGCCATGGAGAGTGCCCTTTCAGCCAGTAGGTTCATACTTTTTCTAGGACCAGTTAGATATTTTCTTTCTAGTTAGATCAGTTATGGAAGTGAGCAAGCAAGCTAGACACGAAAACTAAGGTCGCTGGGATAGCAAGCAAGTTTGTTGAAAGAGGGGCAGGAGATTTTAGATCTGCTGAAAACCAGGTTAGTTATAGGGCTATATCTTGCCATGGTAGGAGCATTCCCTCTTGTAGCAGTCTCACCAGCCTTCGTATCCGCATAAGTGTAGTTGTATGAGTCCCTCGCCAATATCAGTCTTTTTATAAGTGGGATCCCACAAGCATTTTTAGGATTTACTAAGATTTTTGGTATTCAAGTTCACGATGTTCCAGTTGGTAATCATAATCTATCTGTTTCAGATTCTATAGGGATAGTAAATCTAAGTTACTATCGTGAATTTGGAGTCTTAACATATATAACAGTTTCTTTCTTGAAATGCGGGATCTTAGCCAAACGAAACGGTGACCCGCTCTTCCTCCTAATACTGACAGAAGCCGGCTCCCTCCTTGCATCAGGACGAGCTATTCGGATCGAAATTGGAAGATTTGCCCGTTTCAGCTCTCGCATCAGAAGACTCGTGCCTAGAAGCTTTACCTGGTTATTCCGGACTCAAAGAGGGGTGCTCCCTATTTTATTGCCCGGCTTAAGAACTTCATTACAAACATGCTTTTTTAGAGCATACCTCGCTCTATATGCTGTTCCCAAGCGTCTTCTCTCTTTTCTTTCAAGCCTTGCTCTTGACTCGCCTTCTACCTTATTAAATTAAGCTTTGGACTTCCCCCTTTAGCTAATGATTGAACTGATAGCTATGATTCGCATCGAGAAAGATAAGGACCTAAGGCGTGGGACGGTCCCTTCGTTCTAGCCGGTAGTTCGGTTCAGTACTTACCATAGGATATGGCCTTCCTTTCAACATTCATAAGAAGGGGAGTTTCCCTTCCTAACAGCACTAGACATGACTATATAGATATGAATGGACTGACTGAGAGCAGGGAGAGAAGGCAAGGAAGGTTGTTAATGAAATCTGATCTTTTAGAAATGGATCCAGTCATCCGCTATCTTTCTAAAGGAGACAGGAGCGGCCTATGTGACCGATGTTATCAACCACAACCATTGTAGCTACAGATATGACTTTCGTAAGCTAAGTCTGGATGGCTGCCAAGTCTCAGATGCCATAGCCAAGACCTATCCTTCACACAAGCCTTTAAACACCATCCTTTTGATTTGAGAGAGTTTCAATGGCCTTTGGGATATAGAAAGTTATTCCTCTTCACAGTTGAAAAAGGAATTCATAGAGTGCGAAGATGAATATGAAAGTTATCCCAATAGTAAAGACTAGTTACCGCCCCGTGGGTCCTTCAAAAAGACTTATTGCGATTCCGCGCATTGGGGCTGAATGAAAGTCTTTCCTTAGCCTTTCACACTAAGCTCTTCGATCCTGTTTATAGTTATCTTATTCCATCTATTCCTTCACACCCGGAATTCGTAGCAAGGACTTTGCCGGGTAACTTCACTTATTAAATCTCTTCATTGGTTATGTTATCTAATACCCCCAAAATGGAAATATGATGGCCTTCGAACGAAGTACAAAAGATTAGAATTAGAACAATTTTGAAAAAGGGGGCCTTTTAACTACGTATAAATGAATGTGACTGGAAAAAGGAAGGACCTTTTTGATTCTAAATCCCTAAGAAATCCAAGAGAAGCGCACTTTTTCCCTCTTTCGCTTTCTTCCTGGAGTAGTTATTCCACTCGTGTCGGTCTCTCACTTGATGAGGATGTAAGAGCAGTTTATTCTTGACTTTTCTGTCTCTTTCGAAGTGGATCAAGTCAGAGAAGGTGCAAGCTTTCCATTAGCCTATCGCGTAGTTGGAGAAGGGCAAAATCTCCTTTCTTTTTCCACCGATAGCCTTTAGCTTTAGCCAATTGCATTCCCTTACCGACCTCTCAATAGAGATTAGCTTGGTACTTTCGCATGATAGTGGGGAGGCCTTTTACGATAGATATGAGTCAGTCGGGCTAGTAACTCTCATGTTGGTCAAGAGCGAATTAGAGTCCCACCTAATCAAAAGCTCAAAACCATCGATCCTCTGGTTTCCAGGGCTAAGTTTTTCGATAGCGATCCAGGCAACTGCCATTGTTTAGCCTTTTAGAGTTGCTGTCCTTATCTCCTCCCCAAGGATATTTCCATAAGCTTCTTTCCTGTATTAAGTAGACTCGGTTCGGAGCGAGCTTGTAAGTAAAGAGAACCATTGAGAAATGCATTTCCCTATAAGGTTTAGACTTGTCCCTCCCTACCTGCGCATAGAGCGAGTTGTCGTTTGCTGTCGGAGTTCCCTACGGTTTTAGATCCAGTTTCATTTCCCCTCGATGGTAGGCCAGTTGGAGTTGCCGTATCAGTCTTCCCTTCTCCGGGCATTTTTTTTCTTCCACTCAATTACATCAAGCCTGTAGCAGGAGTCTTTCTTTCAAGCAAGTACGTTATCAGGCTAAGGGCTATATAAAATGAAAATGAAAAGCTAGATAAATAAAGGCAAAAATGAGAAATTGATAGGGATTCATTTCGTTTTGATTTTTAGGTGAAGTACGCCGAGCTTGTGACTCTTAACAATACAATATGACGGTCTTCGCTGTTGACGACCTTTCGATCTTCTCCGGTTCTCACTCAACTATCATATCAGCAACGTCAAGATCGTGGTGCACAGTGTGTACTTGCCATTTCCCTTCACTTCGTCCACCCTGTGGCTGCGGCTTACGACAGTATCCTAGGAGGCTCAGAAGTCTCAGGAGGAGATCAGACGATGGAAGGAACGTGTGCTGCTCTGGATGGGCATGAGGTTGTGGTGAGTCCCCGATGCCTCAGGTCAAGCCAATGGTGGAGATCGAAGATCACCATAGCCTGCAATTAATCCTGAAAGTCTTGCTTTGGTGACACGTCTCCGTTTATTTATTGTCTTTTTTGTGGTCAGTCAAAGACAGAAGAAAGGGGCCGAGGCTCGATGTATATTGAGAGGTTCACATTGAGTGCCTGAAAAAAGGGTGGTCTCTTTCATGTACTTTATTAGATTAGGGGTCAGTTTCCTTACATCCAGCTGTCGTTCCCTCGGATTAGAAAGCAAGCCAGGGTAAATATCCGTAAAATAAGCAATCCATCCAATTCGTTTTTAAGCCTTTACATTCGTCCCCCTTTCAGTTGGCAAAGATAAGCCAGTCACTTTTGATAGTGGGTTCTCGTACAAAAGCACTAGCTGACTTCTTATCAGATAGTCATCTTCTAGGCCATCCAGTAAGCCAGCAAGGTTTAGCATCGCCCTATTCTGTAGGCCAGGTGAGTTTGCTTCCAGGCATTCGTTACAGTTGTAGTGTAGTCCAAAAGAGATATCCTCACTACGCTCGCCTTTACTCTTACGGGCCAGTAAGAAAGTGCCTGTCCCCCGGAATGAATGGGAAGAAAGGTTTGAAGAAGAGAGCGGAAGGAAGTGAAGTAAGGCCCATTATAGAGAAAGAGAGATGGAGCTTTAGCTTTAAAGTATCTCCTAAAGCTCAGCTCAAGTAAGGGATCCTGGGGCTCCAGCCCGGTGAGTTTAAGCTGTCTAAATGGAAGCGATAAAAGACCGAAAAAAGCCACGTTTGGATGCGTCAATGGTGAATCTATCGTGAGGCACCTCGAAATGGCGTTAAACCTACGAATTTTCCCATCTGGGCTCTTTGGCTGACATATCAAAAGGGTAGGATTCCGTTCTCGAGGTCTAGTTCAAGCCTTCTTTCTCAGCAAGCGCTAAGCTCTTCTACAAGCTTATTTCAGGAATGGCAACTGCTTTCTCTTGAACAACGGAAAAAACCTCATGCGGATCTAAGCTCTCGCAAGTTGTAGTGGGAGTGGAAGCTGTTCTCTTTTCTATTCCCCTTCTGCTTTTCTTTGGAATTCTACCTATTTAAGGTAAATAAGTGAGTGCGTGAGACCATCCTCTCTCAGGTAAGGATGGATGGTTCATTTCATGTCTAGTCAAGTCTCGACCCATGTGAGCTACATCAACAATGCCGGGGAGGCAGGAATGCATCTATGTGTATGACTTTCTCGATTAGCACTAGGAAGAGTCGCTAAGAAAGTAGCCAAGATCAAAATAGTCCTCTTTATGTTTTTGAGATCGGAGAAAAGAGTTCCTTCCTAAAGTTCTTTACTCAATGCAAGGAATGTGGGAAATAGCCTGGCAAAGGCATCTTCTATAGATGGACCGAAACCGGACCTAAAGGATTTGCCTGGGGCAGAAAGTGAAAGTGGTTAAAAGACTTCACCCGCACCAATTGCTGCTAACGATGCTTCTTGTTTTGTTTTTACTGACACCTCAGAAAAAGAGGAATTTGGACAGTAAGTAGGGCAGTCAAGGGCTCTTAGAGGATATCTATTTCCATCTGAACTAAGGGGTATCGGCCCTAACAACATGTGCTAAAGCACCGCGAGAAATCAGCTGAATAAGCTTGTGGGGGAGACTCTGCTGCTAGCTCAGATCTTCTTGTTTCGGCTTTCTTGCTTGTTAATGGGTGGGCCTTCGCTCCTCTCCTTATCAGTCGTTCAAGTACACCTAACGCGCATCCGTTTTCTGCTGGGAAGGATTCTTGCTTTTCTTCCTTCTTTATGACAAGCATTCCTCACTAGATTGAATCAAGAATAAAGCATAACAGGCGACAAGCATGCAATAGGTCACAATTCTTCCTTTGCTTTTCTCTCCTCTCTTCGCTGGCATGTTCTGGATTTATTCCCTGACTCGGGTATGAAATCACTTATATAGAAGCATGTTGAATCTTGCCAGTTGACATTTTCTTCTCGAAGGAGCCATCTGTTGATGTGTATTTAGCCTTCCTTCTCCTGCCTGCCTAAGCTCCGGGTTAGTAGGGAGACTCTATCATAAAACCCTTATAAATCGGGAATTGGAAGTCAAAGAAGAACTACAGGAAGACGCAAGCATTAAGACTGCAGTTCGAGTGGCCGACAAAGCAAGTCCGGGTCGATGGGCGCTGCTTCAAGGCTTCTGTCACATCTTCATCTGCCGCTTGGACATTCGACTGAGGAAGAATCGAAGTCAGAAGAGGTCGACCGACCGAAGAGCCGAAAAAGCAATCGAAATAAGTAGAGATGCTTTTATTTTATTCCTATCTATTTCATACCTCAGAAAGGACCGGATTGAGATTCCTGCGCTAAGGCATCGACCGGGCATCAACGAAAGTCGAATAAGGTTTTTATTACTATGAGGCGGAGGTTCGAAAAGCCAAAGCCTTAGGATAGATCCGACTCATGGAATGGACGGAGAGATAGGCTTTAGGGTATTCAACGACTTTAGGACTGCTTACCGAGACAACGAACGAAGCGGGGAGTTACTACTATACTTACTATCCAACGATCGGGGCAACGGAAGGAGCGCTAGGGAACCGGCCGAAGAGGAAGTTTAGTTGGGATATGGCATCAGGGCGAGGCGCTATTCGAGCAATCGGCTTTGTCTCACATCCGATCGGCCACATCTTTTGAAGAATCCGAAGATGAATCTGCTTGCATCCGAAGTTGCGATTCCTTTCCTCGCTCAAAAAGACGCGCATCGGGTATTCTACAAATACACATCTACATGTGGAGATTCCGGAAGTCAACTCCTCGCTTCGGTGGCTCGGCTCGCATACCCCATCGATGTCACTAGGCTTTGGAATACCTCCTGCTAGCTGCTTCCGTTCTCAGTGGATGGATCTCTTAGTCGGCGGTGTCTCTTATCGGCAGTGGAAGCCTCGGCCGTGAATGCCTAGCCCCAGTCAGTCGTTGGACTCCCTCGATGAAAGCAGTCATTTAACTACTTCCTTGCTCCTTGCCTTCGGTCAGTGCTAAGTCGTATGGCTCAGTCGGTTCCCCAAGCCTTCGGTCTACTTGGTCGACAAATAGCTCGGGAAATCCCAACTCAAATCCTTGCTTTGGTAGCCTTGGACTCTACGACTTGCCTTACTCTCTTCCTTCTTCTTACTCCAGTGGTTGATACCGACTTTGTGCTGTCTTTATCGGTTCCATCTATCACAACCAATAATACAACGCGCCTGAGGAAGTTAGGCAATCCACAGCAATTAGGCAGGACGCATCGAAGCCGCTTCCTGATTCCCTTTCCGATAAGCCTACTAACGTCGGGGTATTAAAAATACACATATACAGATGGGGAGGTTCCCTTTGGCTTGTTAAAGAGTTAGCCAGTTGTTGATCTCTTTTGCTTTTAACTCATAACTCATTAACTCAGGAATTCCTAGCTCAATAAGTACCCGTCCTCTCTTTGCTTTCTTTAGAAACGGAAGTAGGTGTCACACACCACCGCTTTTTAGACCTAAAGGAGGAGACCAATACAACAAGTCCGGCATCACAATCCAATACACCAGAAGAAGAAGCAAGACAGGGTTTCCAGATCCAATGCTGAGCCTAAAGAAGTAGGTAGGGGTACCGAGCCTAAGGTCTGTCGCATTGGGGCCGACTGGTTTTTCAACTGCCTCGCTCTCTCCTTCGGGATCTAAGACCAACAATAAGGCACCAAAAATGGGTGGTACAGGCGTGAAAACTAAAACAACTGTCCATAGCTCGGGACATAAAAGAGGGGTACCTTCTTGCTTTCAACTAGAACTTCCAAAGGCGTATTTATATTTCATCTGCCCATACTGATTGAAGGGAAGCGAGAAACTTTCACTGAAAACTGGCAGATCTTACTCTAAGAAAAAGGTATACGTCACCCAGAGGAGAGCCGGTTTTAGGGCAGGCGTTCTCAGACGCTTCCCTGGCAAACCTAACCTCGAAACTAGAACTTGTTTTTTGCACTTGCTTTAGAACAGGCACTGAGACTGGAAACCAAGAGGCGGGAAACTTGCTTACTCTCTTCCTTCCCTTCCTCTATTTCCCTTCATTATGGCACCGAGCTACTGCACTAAGTTCTCATAGGATCCTGTGACTGGGCTGGGCCTAGGCAGTTCAGAAGAAGGGTCTCGTCAAGACCTCTTGAAAATAGACGAAGAGGAAAGGAATCAGTCCCAAAGCTTTCTATTCTTTCATAAGCAGAAGGCCCTGGATTAGTTTGTACCGGTGTAGGTCCCTGAGTAGTGACTTGTCCCCTTGATGTTGTGGCATTGGATTAGTATAGATCCCCATATTAGTAGCTTCAGTGACATTGGCGGCTTTCAGGTATGCCTGAACTTCGTTCCAATTGATACGATTTTCATCATTCATGTCATAGATGACAAAGTATGACACTCATCGATGGTATGGCTGCGTATCGGTGAAATGGACAGAATTTGAAATAGTCGAGACCAGGAGGCCAGGGGAGTGCTTTATCTCTGGGCAGAGAAATGGCTGTCCATGCCAGAAGGCTGGAAAATAGGGTAGGAATGGGTAGGAGGTTTTTGAGTGGGTTGGGGGACGGCCCCTGGATGGCTTGCTGATTCCGGGTGCTCCGTTGTCTCAGTGCATTCTGCTGTGCTTGAACCGCAAACATTGGATCCGGAGTGATGGTAACCTCTTGAGTTGGCAGCTGGGTAATTAGGGTATTCTTCGGCTTGCCTTATCCCCCATTAGAACTGTTCCTGAGGAAAGTGATAGACCCGTCTTTTATACTCCTCTGCGTGCGGGCAGCTCGTTCAAAGAGTTGAGGGAATTTTCGGCAATCTCCTAGCACCATCGCTTCCTTGATGGGCCCATGCAGGTTATCGATAACCATCTGTACTGCATCTTCCTCTTATATGTTTCATTTTGCTTTAGCTGCTAAATTCCTCCATCGCAAAGGTAATGAATTCAAAACCGGGCAGAATTTTTTCATTCACCAAATCACAAAGATTGGGGGATGTTCCACCAGGTGGAACTACTGGCTGGTGAATCTGTCAATCACATCGTCAAAAACTACGTAGAGCATCAAGGGGGAGAAATGAGTTCTACTTGAGTGCTTCCCCTTCCAAAGCATTAATTCAAAGGTGGAAAAATAACCCAGACTGGGAATCAAGGCCTCGGCAATCCCCACAGAAGGACAGCAAGTGATGATATGGGTCGCCGACCCCATTGTATTTACTAAACTTCGGTATCTTGAACCCTTCCGAAAGCGATTCGCTTATGAATCTCTTCCGGGGCCTCTCGGATTGCCCATTCATGAAATAAGGTGCAGGAGTTCTTTGCATCCGTAGAGGGAAGGTAGGGGAATCTCCATGTGGTGAATGGATGCTTGAAAAGGCTCGATGAAATTGAGCTCTCGATCGGATTTCTTCTATGACTACAGATTTCCTTTCGGATGGATGGCCAACTCATTTCATTCCAGGTGAGAGGGGAAGGATGGATCCATCAGCAGCTGGCTCTATTCCTGCCATTCTGTCTGGCCGTGAGCTTTGTTTGCATCGGCCGACCCAACAGGCTATCCCACCACTAATGGAATTAAGACTAGAGAAATAGAGGTAAGTGGGGAAAGCGCCAGGGCTAGTATTCTTTTCCATCGAAGAGGGATGGGCAGATGGACCAGTACTGATCACTTGCCTACTCTTGCGGTGGGAGGATGTGAGGAGTTTTTCGAGAAGTGGAAATGGAGGCAAAGGAATGCCGACATCTAAAGCCTATTTAGTTTTAGTAATATGCCGCAACTCGTCTGCTAGAAGGATGGAATGGCTTTCCTCAAATACAGAGCATACATAGTTCTGTCGTCCGGGTAACAGCTTAACAGGTCTGCCCGGGACGTTGAAAGATTTTTTTAGTCGTGTCGTCTTTGTCAGGAATAAAAAGGTGGCAAGAGGAGTGCCCGTACCCATACCGAAGAGACCAGACCTTGGGAAGGCATCTCTATGGATTTAGTCTCTGGGCTCCCAAAGACCTAGTCGGGTCATGACAGCTGATGGTAGTCGATCGATTCTCCTTCATGGCAGGCAAATATTCGCGAAGGATCACGAATGATGCAATGGAGCCGGGTTTTTTTGGATGCCAACCCTGCCGTAGTCGGTATCGCAGTAGGGAATAAGACGGCATAGTTCCGGTGACTCTTTCGGAAATGAAACCGAGGAGGCCGATATTTCGGAGTGCGTTAGGCCCCCGTACGTAGGTTGAACAAAGAAGCGAAGGTGCTCAAAGAAAAGCCGTAGTACGCTCTGACTGAAGGTCGCTCCTACCTTCCCTCGCTCGATCATCCCGGAGAGGAATCCTTTAATTAGAATTATGACCTCACTTTAAGAGGTACGCTGCATGAACCAATGATCAATTCAAGCCTATTGAGAAAAGCCTCAGAGATAGGTTTCCGAGGATATGAGATTCGGTTCAAAGCACGCAAGAGGAGCTCCGGTGTGAAGCACAAATAAGTAAAACTCAGAAGTCAGCAATCAGGTCATAGACGACAACCCAAGCAAGAAGTCTCCTGATCCGATTTCAGGCGCTGGGTCTCTTGCCTCTGCTCAATGAAAAGCGTGATTCTCGGTTCGAGTTTGATCCCCGGCATCAAGGTGAATTTTTAGACAAAGAAAGACACCCTATTGGAGAAAAGGGGCTGACTCAACTGCTACTCTGACCTACGCTTTGACGACCAGTGGGACTACTTTACTAGGCTTGGAAGGAAGACTCTTTTTCATGAAAAAGGGTGGATACGAAAGCCCGGTTGGCTTCTCTATTC